>PVKS010003105.1:59894-108537 GCA_004027875.1 Aplodontia rufa
CCCATGGGAATAAAATCGAGTCACTTTTGTCCTGTATCATCCACAATCTGTTTGTCCTGGTGCTCACTCCCCTCCATGTGAACTTGCTGAATCGCTCACGCAGTGCCCTAATTTGAATGTCATTGATCCTCTTGTAACACTCTCTCAATGCGGATTGTGCAGGCTTGTCCTGAGTTACGTGAAGGAAGGGGAAGGAAAACCGGACTTCTGTGACGGTCACAACCCTGCAGTGACAATTACATTTTTGTGCCCATCTGAGCGGAGAGAGGTGAGTACCTTGTCTCAAGGAGACCTGAAAGCAGTGAACCCAGGTAGCCTGGGGCCCCGTGTGTCTGGGTTGGGGACAGCGGCTGGTGCAGGGAAGGTGAGTGTTCCACAGAGGCCTGTCCTTTTTGGGGGTGAGTGGTGGCCTCAGGACCCACTGAGGAGTTGACTTGATTCTGCTCCTACCAAGCCAGGAGGGGCTTTACCATATCAAGGTGGACCATACCTTTGTGTGATGATTTTAGGTGGTTCATGGACAGATTTTTTTTTGGGGAGGGGATTGGTTGATTTTAGCAATTGTTGAGAAACCCTTAAGTATAATCCCAAGCCTGGGGTTTCCTATAGGAAGTTTCGCTGCCTCTCTCTTGCCTGTTTTATTTTGCCTCCAGCCCTCTCCCTGTTTTGCCCGCTGTTCCCTTTTACTTGTGGGCAGATTTATCACTCTGTTTTTTAATGTATTTGGTGGTACTGAGGCTAGAACCCAGGGCCTTGTGCATGCTAGGCAAGTGCTCCACCACTGGGCTGTATCCTCTGTGCCCCCGGCTGCCTTTCCAGTCTCTGGCTCACTTGCAACCTCCTTGAGGCTGGTGGCCAAGCCTTAGGGTCCTCATCACCCAGTGGTCTGTGTGCCAGGTCTGTGTAGAAGTCACTTGGCTGTTTAAAAAGTGTCCAAACAGGGAGCTGGGTGCTGGTGGGAAGGAGGCATCCCTGGGAGGAAGGGGCAGGACCTTCCTGTCATTTATTTCTGCCTTTTTAAAATAGAATGAAGTAAAAGGGACTGAACTCTTTTGCCAGAGAACTCCACTCCCCTCCCACTAAACAAATGTGGAGTGTGCTCTGGTTTCAGGCTGGCAGCTGGCCTGGTGTGGGAGCAGGGAACTGAAGAGAGTTGAGTCCACTTTGGGTTTGATGTCCCCAGCCGTCCACATCCCCGTGCTGGCTCTCCAAGACCTGCCTGTGGCACTAGTTCTGAATCACCATGGAAGAACCTTTGCTCTTTCTGTTTGTCCCGCCAGATGTGCACTGAAACCGATAGTGGTTTTTAGAATTTCCTTTTCATTTGTTCTGAATTTTTAAAATTGTTCAATGCTCCCACACTTAGGAGAATTAGGAGTTTCCTTCCTTTTTCCTCGCAGGGGTCTGAAGTGCTTTTTGGTATCAGAAGAGGCTGACCTGTTGCTGATGGGGCTGGAGGTTCCCTTTCCCCGCTGGGCTGCTGGCTGGGCAGACAGGTTGAGTGTGCTTGGTTCCCGCTGCACTGAGGCTTTCAGAGGCATTTATGTTGACTCATTGGGCTCTCTTGGCAGCTGGTATTTAGTAAACATTCATTTTGTCATATAGATCTTTTTAAGAAAAGCTATTGAATTTCCATGTTCACCTGTTTAACGTGCAATTCAGTGTTGTGGTGTAGTTACAGAATTGTACAATCTCCCCCACAGTCTAACTCTAAAGCATTTCCACCACCCCAGAAAGAGACCTCACGCCTATTTGCAATCGCTTCCTATCCCCCCAGCCCTGGCAGCCACACCACCATGAGTCTGCTTTCTGTTTCAGTAGATTTGCCCTTTCTGGTTGTTTCACATCCAGGTCATAGAGCATGTGGCTTTTCTGTGTCAGCTCCTCTTGCACAGCACGCCGGCTCTGGGCTGTAGACTACGCGGAGCCAAGTGCTAGACAGGTGGGCTGAGCCTGCACTGTGTGGATTCCGAGTTGTGGGACCTGTTGTCAGCCTGGCACTTGGTACTGTGACTCGTCTGTAGCAGGTGCTCAATAAACACTTAAGGAATTAATGGTGCCCAGAAGCAGCATAACTGTTCTGGTACTAAGACCAGCACAGTGTTTTTCCTAAGGAGGATTAAGAAGACAACAGGTTCCTGATGAATTGGGACCTATCAGCACTTCTCACAGTTCACGCTGAAGCTGAAGATGAGTGTCAGGGCACCAGAGCCCCCAGAGTGAAAGCAGCAAGATGCTGAGGTCCAGGCTTGTGGTTGGATGTGGGCTGGCTTCACCCAGAGCAGATCTGAGTGCCCAGGAGTTGGGGCCCAGATCTCCATGTCAGTCTTAGGAAACTGGGCTCCCTTGGGCACATGTATGGTGACGGTCACTCAGCACCGGGCTTCAGGTGGATCAGCACCCTCATGACTCATTGCCACCTGCCCAGGCCTTAAAGATTCTTGAGGGGTGAAAAGTTCAAGGTGGACTTGCTGGTTAAAACCTGAATGTCACTCTGAAGGTGACCAGAAAGGGAACAGGTATAAGGAAACGGAGTTGTCACAACTCAAATGGAAAACAGTCAAAAGTTCAAGCAAAAAAGAAAAAATAAGTGGAGTATAAGTTGTGTAATTAAAATGCACACAGGGCAATTATGATTCAAAAACCAGAGCAGAAAGAATACATATACCCAACTACCTATATTTGAACTTTTCAGGGGCAATCTGTATTTAAGCTGCATTTGAAAGTTTTTGATTATTATTCTTTCAAATTGTTTCTGATAGGGCACCATTCCCAAACTCACTGCTAAGTCCAATTGCCGCTATGAAATCGAATGGATTACTGAGTACGCCTGCCACAGAGATTACCTGGAGAGCGGAAGCTGTTCTTTGAATAGCACGCAGCACGACATCACCATTGACCTCAGACCGCTTGCCCAGCACGGAGGTCAGTGGCTGCTCTGCTTCTGTCTGGAGCAGGGAGTGAGACTGTGGGGCCAGGTGCACTGTGGGCTGGGGTTTGTGAGACAGGGTTCAGCTTGTCACCAGGGATGCTGACACCTGCCTGGAAACAAGCCTTTCTTGCTCATTCCCCTCTTTTAGGGGGCTACTATGCTTCTGATGGAAACGAGTATACATTTTATTTGAATGTCTGTGGAGAAGCCGAGGTTCCGATCTGTAATAAGAAAGGAGCTGCAGTTTGCCAAGTGAAAAAGACTGATTCTACTCAAGTCAAAATAGCAGGGAGATACCAGAGCCAGACCCTACGGTGAGTAAACACATGCTCTTCAGGTGCATTCTGAGACGCAGCTCCCTCCCTGTCCCTTCCCACTTCACCCCGCTAGCTACAGGGAGGCCCCAAGCCAGCTTTTCCTCTTGCTTGATTCAGGCAGGTTGCCATTCGCCACTAATAACAGTTGGGCGTTTTTCCTGACTTCACAATACAACAGCATCTGTTAGAAATGTTTGCTTTTAAGCCTATTGTTTGGAAGGAACTGTACGGTAGGAAATTAATCTGCTTGCGGTCAGTACAGCCTTTGCATCTTACAATTTGTGATTGTGAGGGGCTTTGATATTTCTCTGAAGTTCAAGAATCCATAATGCCAAGTGCATGATATAGAAGTGTTAAGAGCTGAGCAGATTCGGGTAGTGCAGTGTTTGTGACGTTTAACTTGGTTGTCGCCTTCGCAAGAGCAGTGCGCGGATGCGGTTCCCTGAAGTGAGTCCTGTCCAGGATCCCGCACTCGAGAATGTGTTCAGGGCCGTGCTAGGAAGGCTCCAGGCCCCAGACATGCTGTATTCTGCACAAGTCCAAAGGGGAGAGAGGAGAGGTCTTGGTGCTGGCGGCAGAACCGCCAGCGCCTTCCTCCAGTCCACTGTTACTTTGCAGCGGCAGGGTGACAAGCCTGTGTGCTTGGAGTTCATTTCCCCAGCTGGCTGGAGAGCTCACTCTTTCATGGCAGCAGGGATTTGCGGATAGTGTGCAAAAGTCTTAACACAGCCGTTTTAAAAATTCCAAGTTTCTTCCTTGGCTTTACAAAATATCCCGGCATGTGTCTTCACCAACATCCAGATACTCGGATGGAGACCTCACCTTGATATATTTTGGCGGTGACGAATGCAGCTCTGGCTTTCAGCGGATGAGCGTCATAAATTTTGAGTGCAACGAAACTGCAGGTGAGTGTGCGTGGGGTCCATCTCCTAGTTCCTGCGTCGGGGGCATGGGTGTGCAGGTACTTGGATGTCTTTTCTTGGAATAGGAACACAGGATGGAGCAGTCAGATGTCCTCCTTTGGACCTGGCCATCTCTGCTCCCCAGACTCGACTTTTCTGTTGGAGTGGGTCCTCCTTGCCCTGCCTCCCCACTCCCCCAGTGACACACACATCCTGTTTCCATTTTCTTCTGCTCTCCGTGTTTGTCTTGGGAAAGGGCCCAGCACCAGGCTTGCTGGGAGAGTTCCTGCCTTGAAGTCTGGCGCCTGCGCGCTACAGCCAGGACTGACCCAGCAGAGGTGGATTCGCTGCCCAGCTGTGAGGCCTTTCCCTTCGTGTCACAAGTTTCAAGATAGGACTCTTGCAGAGTGATGACCCTTGGTAGAGATCGGACTTGGAGATTGCAAGACAACTTTGGGGAAGTTAAAATTGAAGGTATAGCTTCTTCTGGGTGGTGAGAAGTGTCCTTCAGTCACCCATGTGCTGGCCTGCTGCCATCTGTTTCCTGAGGGCACCTATTGAGTGGATTCTGTCATGAAAGAGACCTGCTTGTGCGTGGACCCCAGGCTGTGACCCTGTGGCCCCCGAGGCCAGCCCGCCTGTGCACGGGGCTCTTGTTCTAGAGCCAGGTGTGGGCTCCAGCCTTGTGCAACGGCCCCACCCTGCGGGGCTCTGGCTCTTCTTGTTTGTTTTGTGTTTTCTGGGGCAGGTCTGCACCATTTGGTTGTGGGCAGTTCCTTTGTGGTTGACTATCAGGGAGAGGCAGCCACACTTGCAGCTCTGGGGTGGTTACAGGACCTGGGTGTCATAAACTTGCAGCAGGCAAGTGAAGAGCCAACCTGATGGGCCTGGGAAGGTCCCAGTCATCCTCCCAACGGCCATTGGGGGGGCCCACTGGAGCCGTTCAGCCCTTCTGCCCACGCTCTGTTCTTCCCAGGAATCTGTGTTCTGGCCCTTTCCTGTTCTTCTCGGGCACATGTAGGTTTTTTAGTGCCTGTTTTCTAAGGCCTGAGGGAGCAGTGGTAGCAGAAGCAGGTAGATAAGAGCTGGGTGGCTGCAGGGCAGGGTCAGGCTGCAGGGACTGACAGAGTCCCAAGGGCAGCCTGGCTGGCTCTGGGGCAGAGCTGCTGCAGCTGCAGGATGAGGGTCAGGAAGCCGAGTGCCTGGGGTGGCCGTTGGGACAGCAGGTCCTTCAGCAGCATGATCTTGGGTAGCTGTGAGCAGGTCTGTGGCTGAAAGTGCGCCTAGGAAGACAGGTGAACTTGTGGAGAGGGACGTGTGTGTCCTCCAGGGGGCGGGCTGCGTTTGGAAGTAGCCTGTGGCCCTGGGGGTTCTTAGCAGGGCCACAATGTGCCTCTGACTTGTGAGTGACAAGAGCTTTGGTGGCCTTTGAGTACACACCACATGTGGCTGGAGTGCACCCCACTCCTCAGATTCTCAATTGCTCTCCTCCCCCACCTCTTCTGAGCCCCCACCTTTACGACACCACTTCTCAGTTCTGAATTCCAACTCTCCCACTCTGTGTCCCTGGTCCTTGGGCAACGCAGCCTGCTTCTTCCTCCTTGCCTCCAGTGGCTGGGGCCCTCCTGGGTTCCCCTGCTGGCCTGGGCTTCTGCACTGTCAGGGGGCTTCTGTGGTCTGAGTCTCCCCTGACCCTGTCATCGCCTCCTGTGTCCCTGTTCTGCTGAGGGCTTTTGTTCCTAACTGAGTGAAGATCTTGGAGAGTGTGGTGATCTCGTTTGGGGTTGCAAGGAAGATACAGTGATGAGTGGAATTCAGGGAGGACAGTAGTCACAGACTCCAGGGGAAGGTGTGAGGACCGTGAAGAACTGGCCTTGGCAAGCTAAAGCTGAGTGCACTGGGCTTTGACACAAACTCTGAAGGCCATTTCTCTTCCTTTCTATGATAAACATTATTAAACATACAAGTAGCAAGAATATACAGCGGAAAGTTATGTGCCTGCCACTCTGGCAGCATTAACGTTTGGCCAGATCTGCTTCATATGTGCCCTCCGTCATTGATGGGTCATATCACCCACTGCAGAGGTAGGGCACTCCTTACCATGGCTTTGCACTGTTGCTTACCTGAACCCTGAACAATGCCCCAATACCACCACATCCATGTTTGCAAGCCTGCTGTCATGAACACGGTCCTCATGGGCTGCACAGACGTCAGGGGCTTTGGGGCTGTGCCTCCTCTCAGGCAAGAGTTGGATTAAAAATACCTCCAGTTCCTTCCTGCTTGGTGATCCAGTCCTCCATACTTTGGAACATACTGTGTACTGTACAATTATGTCATTTTATTCAAATTTAAATGTAGAGCTTTTAGATAAAATACTTGGGTGCAATTTGTGTTTGGGTGCTAATGGGTGTTGACGGGCCATGGTGCATGGTTAGTGTGGCTCATGGGCTTGGGTTAGAGCTCTGGGACTTACTTATGTTTATGAATCTAAGGTTCATGTGTCATTCTCCTGGCCATGATAGTTTTCAACATTCACCTCCATGACTTGCATCCAGTTTGCTGTAATGCGATGTTTTGTTTTTGGTCATCCTATCAAATAACGAAATGAGAATTTTTTAAAATTAAAATACAATAGGCTGATTAAAAAAAAAACCCAAAACCAAACTACCCACAAACTTAAGTGGCTCAGTGCATTAGCGGTTCATTTCCCTTAGCTCACTGCTGACAGAGGCTGGAGGTGGCGGCTCTGCTGCACTCTGCGTGTGCCTCACTGCTATCTGAGGTCTCTGCAGAATGGGAGCAGCACCCTCCTCCCCCAGGGCCAGAGCGAAGGCTGAGAATTAGAGTTGTGCTTTTAGAGGGAAGGAGGAGCTGCTTACTAGAGGGTAGCTCTGCCTTCACCATGGAAGAACAGGAATGAACGTCCTGCTGCTGCTTAGTCAGAGAGCTCCTTGGTTTCGTTGGGAAAATCCCCTTCCCAACGAAAGCAGGTACCATGAGCCGCGTAAGATGGACACTGGGAGTAATCTGGAGCCTCAGGCACCAGGCTGGCCCTTTGGGATGTCAGCACGAGGAAGAAGACTGAAAAGTTCCTGCTGGTCCTGTCACTGGGTGGACAGGGACCGTAGGCCCCAGGAAGCATTCTAAGAGGGCACGCTGTTATGTTTAAAGGTGAGTTTGATAGAAGGGAGTTGTGGATTACTATTCAGCTAAAATTCTTTGAGAAATTTAACAGGTAAGGCGCATTGCAGCTGTTGTTACAGCTGATTCTTCCGCTCATGTTGCAGATGCTGATCCTAAACAGCAGGGCAGGTTCTAGAACCACGCGAGTTTCCTTTAGTTTGTTGCAAGCTTTGTTCTCACTGCTTACCTGAAGCCTTTACAGAAGATCTCTAGTAGTGAAATGGCCAGAGGCTAAGGACGTGGATCCGTCAGGATTAAGCCACGGGAGAGCTCTGTGGGTGGGTTGGAAAGAGACAAGTGAGCATCCTTGCTGCTAGGCCAGTCACGTGTAGGGACTTTGGTGCGAGCGAGGGACAGCAGCATCCATGTCTTGGGCTGTGCTCGGGTGTGTGTGTGTGACTTTCATGAAGAGAGTGACTTAAGGTGTTTGTTACTTATAGAGCCTGACCACCCAACCAAAGGAAAAACAGGGTGGGAGGGGAACCACGAAAAAAAAAAAAATGACAGAAAACCAGCTTTAACATAGAGCGGGCAGATCTTGCCTGGGGTTATGAGCTTGGGTCTGGGGCAGAGTCCTCTGGGTTTGCTTCTGGATCCGTCTTTGTGGCTCTGAAACTACAGGTGAGTTATTTAGTCACCCTAAATCTATGCAGTGGGGCCAAACTTGTCCCTATGCTACAGGGTTTTGAGGCCAAGTACACTAATCTGAAGTTTTACACAGCTAGTCTGTCCTGCTCGCCCTGGTGCAGCCAAGGTGCTTGGCTTGTTAGTGCCTGGCTGTGGCTGTGGGGTACAGGTTCAATGCCACTGCTGGAATGATGAAGATGGGGACATTCAAGATTTCTTAGAAATCGCATTGGAATATCATTTTCCCTGGTGTGAAACTTCTCCCCTTTCCTTAGAGCATTCAGCATCTCCAGACACTAAACCCCTAGGAGGCAGATCATGTGGGATTATGACACGCTCGAGGGTGGGAAAGAGGGATCAGTGTGTAGCGACCCACCAGCCAGGAGAGGCAGAGGGTGGGATTTCTGGCAGGGAGGGTCTGTGGGGTCTGCCACACTATGTGTGGCGGGAAAGTGGCTGGGCAAGCAGGTTTTCAGACTGCAGCTGAACTGTCCCTGCCATGGATAAGAAGCTGCAGCTGCGGGTACAGGAGGAGGAGGCTGTTGATTCGGGCAGGTGTGTGTCCTGACAAGTCACAGGGACACTGGCAGCGCTTGGAGGTGCTTCTGATCTTGCGGAGTTGACCTGGAGTCTTCTGCCCTTCAGTCGAATCTACTGCCAACCTTCTCTGTGCTTTGACTGTTGCAGTGGGGATGAGTCCAGGTGCCTGTCTTGCTCAGTCCTGTCTTTACCCAGCAGCACTTGGGCTTGGAGCTCAGGTGTCACCCAGAGGGCTCCGCAGCCCTGCTGCCAGCATGGTCCTGTTCTGTCACCTAGTTGGCTGTGTTGTGAGCAGCTTGGTGCCACTTCACCAAGAAGAGAGGGATGTGAGCCTGAGTGAGGCCCGGTGCCGTCGCTCTGAACTTGATGTTGGCAGGCGTGCCAACAGCTGGCTCAGTCCCTGCTGGCCGTCTCTTCCCTTGCTGCTGGGATGTCCTGGGTTTGCGTAATGGGCTCTGTGCTTGCCTCTTGGTTGTGCAGGTAACAACGGGAAGGGAGAGCCTCTGTTCACCGGGGAAGTGGACTGCACCTACTTCTTCACGTGGGACACGAGGTTCGCCTGCATCAAGGAGAAGGAAGACCTGCTGTGCGGGGCCAGTGATGGGAAGAAGCGCTACGACCTGTCTGCCCTGGCTCGCCACTCAGGTAGTGATACCCTGCTGTGGGCTTCAGCCCTTGTGTTCCCAGGACTGGATATGTGGGGACTACTGGTACCGTTTTTAATTGCCAACTGATTGCCTCGTGACTGTTTTACCCTTTCTTATGTGGCTGTCCAGATTATAAGGAGCAATGATGTGGGAGGTGAAACCACCCTCATTTGAGTTCAGCAGTACCATTTCTCATCGGGTTACTTTGGCTCCTCAGAGTGCACTGGGAGCCACCTGGCACCTACTATGTGTTAGCCCTCATGCTTTGTGTTTAGAGACGCTCTTAACAGATCTTCAGTTTTCCAGCAGCCTTCCAGACAGCAGGATTTCCATCTGGCACAGGAACTGTGGATGCCAGTGGAGTTGGGCCTCAGTTCCTGTCCTTTCACCCTGTGCTTTTGCCCATTCATCTGCTGCCTCTGTCCCATCTCTGAAATGGGATCAGCATGCCCTGCCCCATTCTTCTGGGGGTATGGTAGGAGGACTGCCCACCCTTGGGCCACTGTACACAGCTGTGTCATTGTGGGTCAGCATGGCAGGGCTTGTCCTGGTGAGGACCTGCTGAACTTAGAGTGTTTGTTATGGGGCAGGCACTAGGAAGGCCCTGGGTGGCCTAGCCTCTGCCTTCAAGGGGCCTGGCGTTTTGCAGGAAGTGGAGAAGATGGAGTGATAAAACAGAAGCTCTTGCTGGAGCCTGATTGCATTGGGGGTCGGGGAGTTGGTCTGGTTTGACCCTTTCAGCAGCTCGGGGCTGGGACACAGGAGCCAGCCTTGTCCATAGGGTGGAGATCATTCCTGGGGCAGAGAATGGCTTGCACATAGCCACGTAGTTGGCAGCTGTGGCAGGACTGCTTCGTGAGACGTTTTTTGGAAAGTACGAATTTGTCTTTGTGGAGGGCCTGGGAGCTTTGCTGGAATGCAGGACGCAGGAGCACCACTGCAGGTGTGGTCAGCAAGTCACTCTAGTAAGTGACCCTTGAGCTTTGGTGGTGGAAAACTCAGGGCTGGGGCTAAACTCGGAGTGTATGATAACAAAGTCACCGGTTTTCTGCAAAGCGAGGAGCACGGTAGTCTTGGAGTCAGATGGGTTGAGGCCTGATGAGCTCTGCATGCCGGAGCTCCTTGCGGTGAACGTGTGGTAGCAGGTCGCCTTCTGCTTTGTCACTGTGCACAAGACAACGTAGGAGCTGCGAGGGACGCGCTTGGTGGACTTCCCAACAGCCTGGTTCCCGAGGAACCTGGAGGATTTTTGTAGCATTTGCCTGTAGATAGCCCAGAAGCTGTGAGGTGAGAGCCAGGATCCTGCCTGCTGCCCAGAGAGTGCTGGCCAAAGACTCTGCCCGCCACACTGCGGCCAAGTGCAGCTCTTGGGGCATGCACACCACCCCCGTCCTGCATGGCTCCTCAGGACGCCAGAGTGCGGTCTCCCCAGCGTTGTGCCATCCTTGGCTTTCAGCAGCGGGGTGGCCTGCTTTTCGTGACCTCGTCACCCAGCTGTGCTGCTGCTTTCTGTTGATAGCAGCAGGCTGGAGCCTTTGGATCTAGTGACCACACACGTCCTGCTTACTTCTGGGGACCAAGCCTCATGCCCTCCCCTGGCTGTGCGTGCTAAGAGGCTGCTCCAGGCCTGGTGCTGGATGTGTGTGATCGATGGCCATCCATTCCACCAGGCCCCAAGGCACCGGCTGGCTTTCTGATTTGGTTCTCAGTTTCTGCTTTTGCACTGAGGGGCTTGGAGAATTTTGCTTTTGATTCTCTGGTGAGCCTGTTCTTCTGAAGCTGGGTGAGGCCTGGCTTGTTCTGTTGTGGTCAGTGAGGAAGAGGAGGCTCTTGAGAGTCCCTGTGCTTTGGCCCTCCTGGGTTCCAGAAGGGGGCATGCGTGTGACCCACAGGGACAAATTCACAGCCTTGGTAAGAGACTTTGTTTCTGGTTACAGAATCAGAACAGAATTGGGAAGCCGTGGTCAACAGCCAAACAGAAGCAGAGAAGAAGCATTTCTTCATCAATGTATGTCACAGAGTGCTGCCGGAGGGCAAGGCCATAAGCTGTCCTGAAGACGCTGCCGTGTGTGCCGTGGGTGAGCTGCACTGGGGGAAAGACCCGGGGGACCCTTTTCTTAAGGGCAGGCGGAACCGGCTGCTCCCACGTGGAGTGACTTAGAAAGTCCTCGTTTGCTTCATCTAGTTTCCTCTTTCTGAGTGTGGATATGAAAATAGTAGAGAAATAGTTTTAATGATACAAATGTCAGTAGCTGCTGGGTGTGCTCTGAAATCCTGAGGTTGCTGAAGCCTTAGGTGAGACTAGAAAGCCCCAGCTGAAGGATCCTGGCCCATCTTTCATTTTGTAACTGGCACTGCTTGGTGTAAAACTCACAATGGTGTTGTAACCACTTTACTGCCTGGCCTTGGGGGAAGCGGACCAGCTGGAGCCTTGTGATGAACTTGAGTGCCAGGTTGCTGCACTGCCCCGTCCTGCGACTGTCACAGGCTCCTCAGTGAGAGCTGCAGTGTGGCAGTGGTTTGTGGAAAGGCCAGGGGATGAGAGTGGTGAGAATCTGTTAGGAACATTTGATGAGGAGTGGTGAGGCTCAGTTGGATTTTAGGAATCATCCTAGAAGTCAGAGTCAGGGCAGGTGCTTTTCTGTTCACATCTTAGAAGGGCTTGGGACAGAGTTTTAATACTGTGTGGTAAGAAGTAACTGAACCAAGAATTAAGTGGCCTCCTGCTTGGGTAGCTGGACAGGTTTAGTGAGTTTCTGCTTGGTCATGAGCTCACCCTTACCACCTCCGTCCCGTGCTTTAGGTAAGCTGGGACTGGGCAGGAAGTAGCATAGTGTCACTTTACAGATGGTGATGACGTCCATGCTACCCATTCTGTCCTGTAGGACACTGTTATTCACAGCACTTTCCTGTGAGGCCTGGAGGGGGCCTTGGAATCCTCCTCCCAGCCGGGTTACGTGGCTGGGAAGGGCTGCGCTGCTGGGTTTGGGCTGATTTGGGGTACTCTTGTCTGCATCACAACTTTTCTTTTTTTTTTTTTTTTTTGATGGGACTGGGAATGAAAGCCAGGACTCATGCGCTGTGCCTCTGGGCCACACCCCAACCCTCCTCGTGGTTGTTGTAAACCATGTCTTCTGTTCCCCTTTTCTCTTTTCCAGATAAGACTGGAAGTAAGAATCTGGGGAAATTTATCTCCTCGCCCACAAAAGAGAAAGGAAACATCCAACTCTCTTACTCAGATGGTGATGATTGTGGTGGTGACAAGAAAATAGCAACTAATATCACACTCATTTGCAAGCCAGGTAAAAGTCCGAAGGTGCTGAGGGTCCTGGGGAGATGGGGTCACTGGGCTTCAACCCAGAAATGGAGAAGCCAGGTTGTCACCTTCCACGTGAGTCCTGAGCACAGCGTTTGTTCCTTAGGACTGGCCCAGGGCCAGAGATGCGAGTGCTGAGCAGGGGAGGATCCCTTGGTGTCACTGCGACTCATGGTTAGACGGTGTTTTTACAGTCAAGGCCTACCCGCATTCATACGCTTCACCTTAGCGCCATCTCTCATACGTGCTCCCCTCCAGTTCTGTGTGGAGTTTTTAGGGATTTCCTTGCTTACAGGGTGTAGTTTGACTGTTTTAAGCATTTGCCTTGTTGTTGGGTTACAAGAATGCTTCCATTGTTGGGAACTATGATTCTGTGCATCCTCGTTCGACCTCCCACTGGAGTTGTTTCCTTTGGATAAATTCCTAGCAGTGGGAGAACATCAAACACTATTTTGTCTTGTTTGTTTTATTGTGGTGAAATGTACATAGCATAAAATTTGCCGTTTTAGTCACTTTTTAAAATTTGGGTAAACTGTGCATGTCCTGATATCTCCCGTCTGAACCGTGTTCAAGTGTGTGGCTCAGTGGCATGAAACACGTTCACCTTGTTTGGCACTGCAGTCTGTCTCTAGAACTGTCTCGCCTTCCCAAGTTGAAGCTCAGTGCCTTTGAACAGTAGCTCTGCATCCTTCGTCCCAACCGCCAGTCTGACTTCTGTCCTGTGGGTTTGACTGTTCTGCATATTTCATACCAGCCAAATCAAGCAGCGTTTGTAAGATCAGCTTCTTGACCTTGAACGTGCTGCACCTCGTTGTCCTTTCCAAGTCTGCTGTGTGTGGTGTGTGTGTGTTGTGTGTGGTGTGAGTGTGGGGTGTGTGTTGTATGTGGTGTGTATAGTGTATTGTGTGTGTGTATGTTGTGTTAGGGTTAGGTGTGTGTTGTGTGTGATTGTGTGTGTGTGGTATGTGTGGTGTGTTGTGTATGGGGTGTGTGTATGTTGCGTTAGGGTTAGATTGTGTGTGTGGGGTGTTGTGTGTGGTGTCTGTGTGGTGTGTTGTGGGTGGGGTATGTGTATATTGTGTGGTGTGGGCGGCTGTGTATGTCATGTGTGTGGTGTGTGTTTTTTGTGGTATGTGTTTGCAGGGGTGTTGTGTGTATCTTGTATGTGGTGTGTGTGGTGTGTTTGTGTGTGTGTGAGCGCGCATGTGCATGCAGCACTGGAGGTTGAGCTCAGGGTACTCTACGACACTGAGCTGCTCTCCAGCCCATTAATTTTTGTTTTTTTTTAAATTTTGAAACAAGGTCTCACTATTGTCCAGACTGGCCTTGAACTTGCTATCCTCCTGCCTCAGCCTCCTGAGTAGCTGGGATTCCAAGTCTGCCTTTAACAGGGCAAAAGTAACGCTGTTCAGAACCAGCAGATTGGTGATAGCTTTCCCCCCTCTCTGCAGGCGATCTGGAAAGTGCTCCGGTGTTGAGATCTGCCAGGGCCGATGGTTGCTTCTACGAGTTCGAGTGGCACACGGCAGCGGCCTGTGTGCTGTCGAGGACGGAAGGGGAGAACTGCACAGTCTTCGACTCCCAGGCAGGTGTGTGTCTCAGGAGCTTTGCTCTTGCTCTGTGTGACCTGGAGCCTCTAGAGAGGTTTCCTAAACATTCTCTGTGAGTGTTTTAGAGGGAACCTGCTTTGGACTTTCATGCTGTTTGACCAGAATTGTGAAGATCTGATGTTGGGCTCTCTCGTTCTTTGAGTTGGGTTTGCTGCATGTGATACCTGGGGAACACCTGGGATGTCTTGGGCACAAAAGGCTTTTGCTGTGTCCTAGCCCAGAAACCTGCCTGGGGAGACTTTGCAAGAAAGTCTTTGGCCCAAGGTCATCCTGCTTGGATGCACTGCGGCTTAGGTGGCCGGCAGTGGTCTTGAGTCGGGCCAAAGGTTAATGCAGGGAAGGGAGATGGTGGTAATGGGGGGCTGGAGGCCTGGAGCTGCCTCCTGGGCTTCTTCCTGCCCTGGGGAAGAATCTCTATCCTCATCACTGTGGGGTGAGGTCACCCTAATGACTCCGTTCTCACCGGCTTACGTGCTATTATTGTTTGTACTCCTGCTAGGGTTTTCTTTTAATTTGTCACCTCTCGCAAAGAAAAATGGTGCCTATAAAGTGGAGACCGACAAGTACGACTTCTATATAAATGTCTGTGGAGCTGTGTCCGTGGACTCCTGTCAGCCAGACTCCGGGGCCTGCCAGGTGGCAAAAAGGTAAGTGGCTCCCCGTGTGGGTTTATTCCGGGGCGCCTGCGTCCCACTGCGGGGTAGGTGTGCTGCCTCTGTGGCACTGCTGCACGACAGGTGCTCAGAGCTGAGAAGACGGGAGGCGCAGGGCTGGGAGGCGCAGGGCTGGGAGCTGCCCCTGCTGGGGAAGGGCAGGAGGGCAGGGTCCACACAACGCCCCATTGCTGGGCATTTTGCACTTTTAAAATATCAACGTGTGTATTTCTCCTTCCTGTGCGGCGTTAGTTAAATGAAGCCAGTGGTGCCGAGTCAGTTCAGGCCCTGGTGGGGGCAAAGGGAAGCCCTCCTTCCCCTGCAGCTGGAAATTTCCCTGCGGGATCCCCGTGGGCTGCAGCCCCGAGAGTGGCTTCCCACTCTGCCCCTCCACCTGCCTTCAACTCCAGCAGCAGCCTGGGGATGCCTCTGCCCCTCTGGGTCTTCTGAGAGACATTCGTGTGTTGGTTTTAGTGACAAGAAGTCTTGGAACCTGGGACTGAGCAGTGCTAAGCTTTCGTATTACGATGGGATGATCCAGCTGAGCTACAGGGATGGCACACCCTACAATAACGAAGAGCACACTCCGAGGGCAACACTGATCACTTTTCTTTGTGATCGAGACGCTGGAGTTGGTTTCCCTGAGTACCAGGTAGGAGCTGTCCTGTGTAGCTTTCTCTGGGGACATTCGAGCCTGTTGACCCTTTATTTAGACGCAGAGTTATTATTAGTCTGGTTTTCTGGCCAGATCATCTTAATTCTTCCTTTCATATTTCCCGGGGTGCGTAGGTAGTATTTATCCATTTGTTAAGCTGTTTATTCAGTGGGCCAGACACCTCGATGATAGCCTGTGACCCTGTTGGGGTATAAAATCATCCTTTATACCTGCTTAATCTGGGCAGTCTTCCTTTTTTTTTTTTTTCAGGGCTGAGGCGCAGTCTTCCTTCTAATGAAATGAAAGTACTTTGTCAAAGTGAACTTTTTTTCCTAGTTTTTATTTAAAGCAATACCTATGTCATGCTTTTAACGCTGTCTTTGAGTGGTGTTTCTTTTTGCCATCTGTGCTGGTCAGTTTTCCACCTGTAGGGCGAATACATGAGATGATCAGCCTGTAGACAGAAAAGGCCTAGTTTTGAGGGTCTCAGTCTGTGATCTGTGGGCTGTTGGCCTCATTGACTTGGGCCCGTGGCGAGGTGGCACATCATGGTGGGAGTGTGTGGCGGGGGCAAGACTGCTTGCCTCATGGCCAGGAAGCAAGAGACCGGGGAGGGGCCAGGGTCTCACCGTCCACAGGGGGCACACCCCCAGTGACCTAAAGACCTTCCCCTAGGCTCTGCCTTGGAAAGGTTCGCCCCCCTCCCAGTAGTGTGAGCCGGGGACTGAGACTGTAGCACGTTGACCTTTGGGGGACATCCAGTATTCAAACTAGCACCATCATTCCTGTTTCCCCTCCTGCCAATAGGAGGAGGACAGCTCTACCTACAACTTCCGGTGGTACACCAGCTACGCCTGCCCAGAAGAGCCCCTGGAGTGTGTGGTGACCGACCCCACTACGCTGGAGCAGTACGACCTGTCTAGGTAAGGCCTGGCCCTCTTTGGACTGGTCACTTGGATGGTGCTGGTGAGCCAACTGGCATTGTGTTGGTGCTGGGGGTGTGGGACCAAGACAGAAAGACTGCTGCAGAAGGACCCGCAGGTCTGGTAGCCTTTGCAGTGCTGCCCTCTCTTTGCCACCACAAGACCTCTGTCTGTAGCTTTGTTGTCTAAAGCCGTCAGTGTCAACGCAAGGTGTGGGGCCACACTGAAGCACTTCGGGGTTGGCTGAGGGCGGAGCTTTGTGAAGGAAGTGTGTGTCTAGAGCCACGGGAGCCAGCTTCTGTAGTTTTGATTGGGAAAGTGCTTCATTTGATAGGTTCTTTATTAGAGATAAATTATCTGCCTGACATGTGTAACCTCTTGAAAAGCATGCATCTTGCTTTGAACTTTCAGTCTAGCAAAGTCTGAAGACAGCCGTGGAGGAAACTGGTATGCCATGGACAACTCGGGGGAGCACATCACCTGGAGGAAGTACTACATAAATGTGTGCCGGCCCCTGAATCCTGTGCCCGGCTGTGATCGATATGCGTCGGCCTGCCAGATGAAATATGAAAAGGATCAGGTGAGGCTTCCGTCCCCGCTGTCTCATCTTCCCTCCTAAGTGTGTGGCTCAGTGGGACTCCAGATCAAACCTGTCCTGGCTGCCCAGCTGCAGCCGTAGGCACAGGAGTGCGGCTTCCGTGTCAGCTGACCTGCTTCCTGCACAGATGCATGTCATGCTTGGGTCTGTTCAGGTTTGAAACTTAAAACGCAGGGCAGTGTTGAACAAATAAAGGGCAGAGAAAGTTCAGAACAGTTATGTCTGGCCTATATTCAAGTGTTTTTGATTTAGAAATCTGTAAAAGGTGAGTTTTTGCTTCCATTCTTCCGGATTACTTAGGGGGAAAGTCAGTTTGGGGGAGTTGTTGTGGATGATCTAGATCCAGGTGTTAGCTGTCACTTCTGTGCTAGCTGTACTTGGTCACCCAGTTAAATTCAGTGACCACCAGGATCTCTGAGTGTTTCCCGTGGTCATTGTAAGTGGTGAACCTCACAATAACAGGGTAGTTGCACTCTGGAAGTCAGCGGCTGTTGGGTGCTGTGAAAACAGCAGGCCAGGAGTGAACTTTTCTTGGCACGTGTTAGTGCGCTCTCTGTTGTTTAAGAGTTGAATTTGAGGGTAAAGCTCACAGCTAGAGCTTTTGGCTAGCACAGGTGAGGTGTGGATTTAGTCCCCAGGATGGTAGGTAGGTAGATACATCCCCAGCACAATAGACAGACAGACAGATTGATCCATCCATACATCCTCAGCATGATAGATATCAAGGTGGGTCCCCAGCAGGACCAACAGGCAGACAGGGAGGAGGGAGAGGCGTGTTCTCCGTTGTACACATGTGCAGTGTTCTGCACTGGGGCAGACAGGAGGAGGAGAGGTGTGTTCTCCGTTGTGTGTGTTCTTCATTGGAACAGGTTCTGCATTTGTCATTTGTAGTCCCCAATCATGTGGAGTGCTTCCTTGGTCATTCTTGGAGGGGCACAGTGGCCTGACATGTGTACCTAGTTGAGGGAGGAAGGTGATGCTCTGTCCTGGCACTCCAGCCTCATACTGAGATGACCAGAGGATGGAGGTGGGAAGAGGGGCAGGAAGCCCCAACTCGGGAGCCAGGTGGACTGGGCTCTGAGTCCCAAGTCTGGCACCTCTTAGTAGGACAGCTTTGGGGGAGTCCCTTAATACTTCCAAGCCTCATTTTTCCTTTTGTAAAATAAAGTGGACCTGTCGGTGTGTGTGTTTTCAGGATTTAAGGTCGTAGCCTGAGTGAGGCGAGGGCATAACCGCACAGCTCTCCTAGTAGCAGTGGTTCAGCATCCAGTGATGCGCCGTTTGTGGGGGCTTCATAGGATGTAATGGGTCAGCTTTCTTAGAGGTGAAAGCAGCGTCTTCCTGGAGCCTAATGACACTGGTTTGTAGGGCTCCTTCACCGAGGCCGTGGCCATCAGTAACCTGGGTGTAGCCAAGGCGGGCCCTGTGGTGGAGGAGAGCGGCAGCCTCCTCCTGGAGTATGTGAATGGCTCAGCCTGTACCACCAGCGATGGCCATCCGACCACGTACAGCACCAGGATCCATCTCATCTGCTCCAGGGGCAGCCTGGTAAGGCACGGCCGGGAGGGCAGGGGGAATGCCATGTAAAATGAATGCTTTGGGCTTTGTGTACAGTTAAAGTGGCTTTTGTTTTTAATTGTGGTAAAATGTGTATGACAAAATACACCATCTTAGATATTTTGGGTAAGAACATTAAGGTCAGGCACTGGTGGTGTACAGTTCTAATCCTAGCCACTCAGGAGGCTGTGACAGGGGTCACAGGTTCCAGGCCGTCTCAGCAACTGCGTGAGACCCTATCTCAAAATAAAAAAGGGCTGGGGATTTGACTCAGTGGTAGAGCACCTGTGGGTTCAATTCCCAGTACCAAAGAAAGGGGAAAGAAATACGAAGCTCTTTGCGCGTGTCCAGAACTATTCCCAGGTCCAGAGCTTTTTCACAGCCTCCCAAACCCAGTTGCTGTCCTTCACTGGGAGGTTTATGTTTGTAGCAGGATCGTGGTTTTGAATACTTAGCGCTTAGTCAGGCAAACTGACCACCCGATGTGTGAGGAGCGCCCTGAGGCCGACCTCGCACTGTTGGTTGCACTGTATTCTGTCGCCTAGACCGTGGCTCTTCTCACACCTGTCCTGCCCTTGACCTTTCAGAACACCCACCCCATATTTTCTCTCAACTGGGGGTGTGTAGTCAGTTTCCTGTGGAACACAGAGGCTGCCTGCCCTGTCCAGACAACGACAGACACCGACCAGGTATGTGTTGTCTATCTCTTGGCCCCTCGTTTAGCCCCCAGGTGGACGGTCCCTGGGCCCTGCTCTGCCCTGCCCACTTGGCGTTGCTCTGGAGGCCATCCTTCTCCTCCCCACCCTTGCTGCCCACATCCTGGCAGAGAACCAGGACCCTCAGCTTTGCCTTCTGCTCCCTGTGGATTCCTTCCCTTACCCATTCTCTGCCTTTCGCGTGCCAGTGGCACCCACTGTGGTGGGCTCTGGGGCCTCCATCACCAAAGATCCAGGAGTGCGTATGTCACTCCTTAAGGAGTGACATGCAAGTTTGTGGAGGTGCTGTGGCTGTGTTGTGCTGCTGTGGAATTGGACTGAATGTCTCTCCCTTGTCTCCTGTAGGCTTGCTCCATAGGGGACCCTAGCAGGTGTGGACTGAATGTCCTCCCACCCCCTTGTCTCCTGTAGGCCTGCTCCACAGGGACCCCAGCAGTGGTGGACTGAATGTCCTCCCACCCCCTTGTCTCCTGTAGGCTTGCTCCACAGGGATCCCAGCAGTGGTGTATTGAATGTCTTTCCCTTGTCGCCTGTAGGCTTGCTCCATAGGGGACCTTAGCCATGGTGGACTGAATGTCTCTCCCTTGTCTCCTGTAGACTTGCTCCACAGGGACCCCAGCAGTGGTGTACTGAATGTCTCTCCCTTGTCTCCTGTAGGCCTGCTCCATACGAGACCCCAACAGTGGATTTGTCTTTGATCTCAGCCCACTTAACAGCTCCCAAGGATACGTGGTTTGGGGCATTGGGAAGACTTTTGTGGTAAGAGTGATATGATGAGTTCCTAGTTTGCTTGAAATCAAGGAGACAGTGCATTAAAGTCACTTGTGGCAGGTGACATGGGAGGCAGGTGTCCTCTGGAATTGCCAAGACACTGATGGCAGCTGTCCCGCAGGACATGAGAAATACAGGGTCAGAGGGAAAATGAAGTGACACCATCCCCACTGTCCTGCTGCAGTTGAGAGGAGGGTATGGTGTTCTTCCTGATCCGACACTAAGTGTGCACAAGTCCCTGCCTCACCTGGCACTGTGTTAGAAGTACAGATCTCTGCCCCACCCAGACTTGGGGATCAGAGGCCCTGAGTTAGGCTTGGCAGTTGGACTTAACAAGCGCTGCAGGCAATTTTGATGAGCACTAGTTAGAGGAAATGGTGACTAAATTATCATATAAAGGAAGATATAGATGACTGTATTCTAGAATCTTCTTCAAAAATAGTTCCTTCTTCAAAAATAGTTCTTGTGGTTTGTCTGGATTTGTAAGGAGGAAGAGCTCCACATTAGTGCCATTCTGTTGGAAGCAGTGCTACTAGCGGGGGAGAAAGCTTGTTAAACATCCTGAGGCGGCGTGCATTTTGGAACAACAGATCATGCTTTGAAAACTGGCAGTTGAGATGAGGGTGCGCTGTAATCGTTGATGTGCAGGCGGACCCTGTAGGTGAGACACCGCAGGCCAGGGCACACAGCCCGTCCTCCAGGAGGACCCCAGGCAGGCTTTGCTCCCCACCCCGCTTCTCCAGCATGTAGCACAGAGCTCTCCCGTTTCATAATATCAAGTTACAGATGTTTAATGGTCTCAGTGCTGATCCTAGTACTGCTTGATGAGTGGGACAGCTGCTGCAGAGTTTGGTTTACACCAGGTGGTACATGGTAGTGCGGTAGCAGGTGAGAGGTACTTGGTTGCCTGCACTAGTGGGAGAGGCAGGTGGGAGCCTTATTGAACCCATAGACAAATGCTGCGAACTCCATGGAGGACATGCTAGAAGCTCATCAGAGAGGTTTAGCCTTGTGCCGCTCGCCAGGGCATTAGGAGGCAGCTTGTACACGTCGCACCTCTCAGCTGTAGTGGCACAAAAGAAGTGGATTTGATGGGTGGAAGGGATCTGGACTCCAGTGCTGCTGCCAGGACAGGGGGCACTGCTTGGGACGTCACTGCCACCCTGTCCTGCTAGGCTCACCTGCCTTGGACATTCCCTGGCACTCCCATGCTGCTGGAGCTGCTGTGTGAGGCCCCTGTCCTGCAGTGCAGGGGTTGCACGTGCTGGGCAGCAGGAAGGCCGGTGCCTGCGATGTGCAGGCCACAGCCCAGGTGTCTCCCAGCTCTTCTGCCACTTACAAGAGAGACTTCGAAGGGAAGAGGGGAACCTGCCTCCAGTTTCCGTGATGGAGCAGCCCTGGATGCGGCCCCCAAGGCTGTTAGAGTGCTGGGAGGGGTCCGGGTCTCACTGGCTGGCTCTTAAGTAAGAAGCAGTGGTCTTCAGGGAAAGCACTAGCTGTGTATAGTTGTGAACTCTGAATTCATTGCCCATTACCAGAAGCAGGCAGGGATCTTCATCCCAAAGAGCATCAGGTGCTTTGTTTTCATAACTGATAAAATTAATTTGTACTGGAATTATATTGACATCTCTAAGAAACAATGGGATATCAGTTTGCATTTACTTGTAATTAAAAAAACTCCAATTTCATGTACTTTTTCTGATATAATTAAAATATTATAAAGTTATGGCTTGTGTATATTCCCTTCATTATATATGGTACATCATTACATGCACTATGTCTTATGTATTTATAGATACAGGGCAGTCTCAATGAATAAAACCATGTGTACTAACACTTAAGGGACATTTATGGTATTGCTATTTGGACTTTGATTTTTTTGCTGTAGCTTTAGGACTTAACTGCCCAAACATGGCAAGCTGATAGATTAATAATTAACTGCTACCTGGCGGGACCCGAGGGTGCTGGGGCTCTTCTGTGCCAAGTGGTGTAGCCTAACTGCCTGTGCCGTCTCGCCATCTGGCCTGCAGTTCAACGTGTGTGGCACGATGCCCGTCTGCGGGAGTGTCAATGGAAAGCCAGCGTCTGGCTGCGAGGCAGCAACCCAGATGGAGGAGCTGAAGAACCTGAGGCCCGAAAGGCTCGTTGGATTCGAGAAGAGCCTCCAGCTGTCCACGGAGGGCTTCCTGACCCTGACCTACAAAGGGGCCCCTCCTGCTGACAAAGGTGAGCTCGGGCTGCGTTCTCCAGCTGCAGGGTCCGTGCCTCAAGACCTGAGCTGTGCTGCAAGCACACTGCTAGTCCCCTCACGGGGTGCCCACCACCCTCCTGCCCCGGTCACCTGTGTATGCACACAGCCCCTGTCCTCCTGAACCAGCTCCTTTCGGTGAGTTCTGTGGCTCGGGGGAGGTGGCCCCACAGTGCTGGTCCCCGTGCTGCACTCCTGTCCTCCTCCCCTGCATCCTGTTATCCTGGACCTCCAGTTCTTTCACTCTCTCCTTATCACGGTTCTGTTAGGTACCGAAGAAGAGAGCGTAGGGGTGAAGATCGGAAAAGTTACTCTGCTTTTTCTGAATTAATTTCTTCCAATTTTTTCCACTCAATCTTGATGATTTCTTAATGTAGTAAATAGAATTTTGCTCTGTACATTTGCTGACATTCCTGCTCTTTTCTGCCACTTTGTTGGACAGCAGAAAGTTGGCATTTTGGGGGTCATGAAGTGCAAGGTGGAGTTCACCACCAGCTAACAGAAGCTGAAAGGTGGACCCTGCTGGGAGAAGAATGGCCAGGGCAGTGGAGGAATAATTTTAAGGTAGTTTAAGAATTGGGACTCTTAATGTCAGCAAGGTGGCTGGCTAGAGGAGCCTGGTGTGCCTCCCTCCACAGAAGAGGACCAAGACGAGGACCAGCAGTAGCCTCTTCACTGGAGTGTCCAGGGCAGGGTGCCAGAGTGCGGTGGGATGTGGCAGAGACAGTGCAGGGCACAGGTGTAACATGACCTTGTGCAGAGGGGAGATGGGCACATGGCATCTGTCATCCCATCCCTCAAGATCAGCCCTGAGGGGAGAGGGGCCTTATTTAGTGTGCAGAGGTAAGCAGAAGTCCTCCAGGAGCTGCCTCTCACACCAGACAACTGGGGCCTGGGCTGCTGGGGAACCCTGCAACTATCAGGCCCTGATTCAGCGTGGAGAGCTGCCTTGCCCTGGAGAATGAGCCCTGGCCTCATTGTGCTATCTTGGGGCCCCACTCACTTGGCACCCTGGGAAGGAGATTCTCGGCAGCTCAGCTGACTTAGGCCTGTGGACCAGCCAGGAGGCCCAGTCTCTGGGAAGCACCAGATGGTGCATCCTAAGCACCTTGGACTGCAGAGGCCCCCATAACTGGAACCCCCCACCACCCCTGGAAACACCCAGGTGGCCCAGCCGTCCATTCTTGGCCTCAGAATGTAGCTAGGGGTATAGCCACACTCACCCCTCCTGTGGCTCCAGGAAGCAGCTAAGCAGCCTATTTGCAGAAACGTCTCACTAGGTCCTGAGCAGTGGGTTTTCGCGTCTGCCACCCCCTTGGCCCTGTATGGCAGCTGGGCAGATGTCTTTGAACGTGTTGTCTCCTGTTCAGCCCTCCTGTGCTCTGTTTGGGCCCACTAGTGTGGCATGGCCTCCGTGAGGCCCCTAGACCCTGACAGGCCCCTGTCCTGCTACCCAGCACGCTGTGCTGCACCCACAGGAGTGGTCCCACCTTCACATGACTCACAGAAACCTACAGGTGCTCTGTACCCTCAGTTGAGCCCAATGCACCCAGAGCTTTCAGCAAATCTGCCTCACTTAAGGGAGCTACAGTCCAGCTGGTGGTACAGTCCCATAGCCCCTGTAGTCAGGGCCAGTGGGATATCTGCAGGCATCACCAACTTTGATTACAGCTAAAGAAGCAGTATGTAGTGGGTGTGGTGGTGCACACCTGTAATCCCAGCAACTCAGGAGGTTGAGGCAGGAGGATCACAGGTTCAAAGCCAGCCTCAGCAACTTCGCGAGGCCCTGAGCAACTTAGTATGACCTTGTCTCAAAATAAAATATTTAAAAGGCTGGGAATGTGGCTCAGTGGTTAGGTGACACTGGGTTTAGTCCCTGGTACGAGAAAAAAAAATGTAGTGTGTACACCATACTGAATTGCCCACCAGGAACTAAAGCCAAGGCAGTATAACCAGCTAGTACCAAGGACAGGCGTGTCGCCAGCATAATCCACACCGTGAAAGCCATCCTATAAAATTGGTAGAGGGAGCTAATCCACTGGAGGTATAAATAACAACATAGGCACACAGGAAGCATGGGAAAAGTCTCATGATGCCTACAAAGGAGTATCATAACTCATTAGCAACAGACAAAAGGAAATCAGTAAACTGCATGACAAAGATAATGGAAGAACACCGAGAATTCAGCAAAGCTGGAAAGACAGTGCATGATATGAGCAGTAAGTTCAGAGAAAGATCATAAAAAAGAAACAGTCAGAAATATTGGAGCTAAAAGCTCAATGAAATCTTTAAACACAGTTGAGAACCCCAATAGTGAACTTGATAAGAATTTCTGAGTTAGAAGAAATAAGGATTCTGAACTTGGAGATAGATCTTTTGAAGTAATCTTGTACATTGTTTTTGACGGGAAAGAAAAAATATACTAATGAAGAAAGCTTTCAAAAGCTACAGGACACTGTTAAGTGAGCAAATATTTCATTATGTGTATTCTAGAAGGAGAAGAGAAGAAAAAAGGTATAGCTTATTAAATGAAATGAGTGCCAAGAACTTTACAAATGTCAGTAAAGTTTTGCATGACCAGGCCCACAAACCTGAGATCTGACCAAAACATGGATCCTCTCTGCGGCATGGTGTAGTCAAACTGTTACAAAAATACAAGACAGAATGCTACAAAAAGCAAGAGAAAAGAATCGTGCCACTTATAAGGGACTCCTAGACTGACAGCCAACAACTTTGCGGAAGCTACCAGCCTGGAGATGGCATGGTGCAAAGTCCTGCAAGAAAAAAGAAATCGCCTACCCAGTGTTTCACAGCCAGCAAAGCCGTGCTTAAGAAACTAAGGAGAAGTGAAGATTTCCTGAGGCCAGAAACACAGGACTTTTGGCCCTATAAAAGACTGCTTAAGGTAGTATTTAGCAGAAGCAAAAGGACAACTGATCGTGAAGACAAGCGAAATTCAGCAGAAGACAGTTGTGGGAGAGAAAGAGAATCAAAGCCTACTTAAAAATGAAAAGTACCTGAGGCTGCAGCCATGGCTTAGCGGTTACGGCGCTTGCCTGGCATGCACAAGTAGGCGAGTTCAAACCCCAGCACCACGTACAAAACTAAGTCTCAGAGAAATAAAGGCCACATGAAAAAACTAAATAAAATTGTTAGAAAAGAAAAGAAAAAAGTACCAACCCACCAAGATAAATAAGAGAGGAAAAAGAGAACAAAGTAACCATAAAGAAATCAACAGAAGGATAGGAGTATGCTCCTATTTGTCAGAATAACCTTAACTGTAATTTGACTGGTCCTCCAGCTAAACGATACAGACTTGTTGAACGGATTAACATAAAAAAACTGGAGCCAGTGATAAGCTGACTACAAGAAATTGACCTCACCAGTAAAGATTCACACAGACTGAAAGTGAAGAGATGGGAAAAGATACGCTGAGCAAACAAACCATCCAGACCTCACAGCAGCAGAGAAGCACCAGAGTTAAACTGAACCAAGTGAGGCTGTCAAGACGTTTATAGATCATTGCATCCAGAAAGCAGAATACGCATTTTTCTCTTTCACATATGGAACGTTCTGCGGGATAGACTGTGTTAGGCCACAAAACAAATCTCAACAGATTAAAAAAAATGAAAACTTAGAATATAGCTTCTCTAATCATAATGGACTAAAATCAGAAATTAACAACCAGGGGAACTTTAGACATGCAGATACATGGAAATTAAACAATATTATCTTGAACAACTCATAGTCTGATGAAAAGAATCAGAAGGAAATGAAAAAGATTCTTAAATGAAAACAACACATCAAAACCCATGGCATACAGCAAAAAACAATACCAAGAGGGAAGTTTTCTAGCAATAAGGGTCTGCATCCAAAAAAAAAGGAAAGAAAGGATTTCAAAATAAGCAGCCTAAAAATGCAACTCAAGAAACTAGAAAAGGAAGAACAACAAACCAAACTCGAGATTGGAGTAGAAATAAATGGAATAGAGACTTTAAAAAGTCACAAAAGATCAACTAAGAAAAGAGTTTTTTTTTTTAAATTGACAAATGTTTATACTATTCAGAAAAAAAATGGAAAAATATCAAAATCAGGAATGAGAAAAAGACATTACGACTGGTAACAGTAATACAGAAGTCATTAGAGACTACTGTGAACAACTTTATGCCAACAAATTGAAAGCAGGTGAAATAGCAGCATTTCTGGACACATATAACTGGAATTTGGACTGTGAGGACATAAAAAACTTGAACATACCAATAACAAGGGACAGTATTGAGTCAGTAATTTAAAAAAATCCCCAGAAAGAAAAGCCCAGGAGTACTGGATGGTGTCACTGCTGAGTTCTTCTGAAACTACTACAAAGTATTAAAAGGGAAGGAACCCCTCCACATTCATTCTACGAGGCCAACGTTCCTTAATACAAAAGCCAGGTTAAGGATACAATACAACAAAGAAAATTACAGACCAATATCCCTGATGAACATGATACAAAAAGTTTCAACGAAATCCTACCAAATCAAATCTAGCAGAACATAAACATGTTCACATGCCATGATCAGGTGGAACTTATTTGAGGGATGCAAAGATAGCTCAGCACATACAAATCGGTAAATGTGTTACACTTCATCAACAGAAAGGAGGATAAAAACTAACGTATGGTTCTTTCAATTAATGCAGAAAAATGTGATAAAAATTCAACATCTCTTAGGGATAACAACCCTCCAAAAATAAGTTAAAGGAGGAAGGTACTTCAACAGAGTAAAGGCTGTATTTACAAACTTACAGCTTATATCATACCAAATGGGGAAAAGGTGAATTTCTTTCCTTTAAGAACAGGAATAAGACAAAAATGTTCATTTTCACCACTCCATTCAGTATTAGAATACTTAGTATAGGAAGTCTTAGCCAGAGCAATAAGGCATGAAAAAGAAATGATCAGCATATAGATAGGAAAGGAAGAGGTCAAATTATTCTTCTTTGTAGATGATATGACTATATATATATATACACACACACACACACCTGACATGTATACATATATATATCTTATGCTCCATCAAGAAGCTGTTAGAGCTGATGAATGAATTCAGTAAGATTGCAAGGTATAAAATTAATATAAAACTCAGTAACTTTTTATACACCAGTAACAATTGCTGAGAAAGAAACCAAGAAACTGACTTCATTCACAATAACTAGAAACTGGGAATAAACTTAACCAAGGAAGTGAAGGGCCTGTATAATGAAAGGTCTTAGTGAAGCCCTGTCTTAAAAAAACAAAACAAAAGGGCTGGAGACATGGCTTGGTGATGAAGTGACCCTGTGTTCAGTTCCCCATACCAAAATAAATAAAAAAGTAAATAAATCTCAATGGCATTTCTCACAGGAATAGTCAAAAACGATCCTGAAGTTTGTGTGATTCTCAAAAGACCAAATAACCAAAGCAGTTCTGAGCAAAACGAACAAAGCTGGAAGCATTACAATACCTGGCTTCCAAACATGCACTAGATACAAAGCTAAAACAGGGTGGTGCAGGCATAAAAATGGACACCTGGATCTGGGGAGCAGAGAACCGAACCATAAATCTGTGTATTTATAGCCACTTGGTTATCATCAAAGGTTGCAGGAACATACGTTGGAGAGAGAACAGTCTCTTCAGTAAATGGTGCTGGGGAAACAATATTAATGTACAGGAGAAAGAATCTAGGCCCCTGTCACCAAGTATAAAAGTCAACTCAAAAAGAATCAGACTTCAACGTAAGAAGGGACACTATGAAGCTACTAGAAGCGGGTATAGGAAAAACTTTGGAGGACTTTGGTTAGGGCAAAGATTTTTTGGATACGAATCCCCAAACAGGCAACATAAGCAAAAATTGGCAAATGCGATTATATCAGACTAAAACGTTTTTGCACAGTAAAGGAGACTATCGGCAGAGCGAGGAGACACCCTACAGAACGGAAGAAAATATTTGCAAGCTGTTGCTCCAATAAGGAGCTGATTTCCAGAATACTTAGGGAACTTACCACTCAACAGCAGAAACAACAGCCAGATTAAAAAAGCAGTCAAGGGACCAGAAATAGATGATTTTCAAAAAGTGGTGTACAAATCGAGTATACGCAAATCAAAACCACAGTAAAATGCTCTCTTACCCTAGTTAGAATTGTTATTCAGAAAGACACATGCACATGAGCTGGCTAAGCGTTCATGCCTAGAAGGAGAAACTCATATATTGTTGGTGGGAATGTAAACTGGCACAGCTGTTAGAGAAACAGTATGAAGTTTCCTCAGAAATAAGAATACCATACGATGCAGAGTCCCACTACCGTGTACCTGTCCAAAGGAACAGAAATCAGAATGCCAGAGAAAAGTCTATACTCACATGTGTATTGGAGCACTGTTCACAGTGGCCCAGATACGAAGTCAACCTAGTGTCCATCAATGGGTGGATGGGGAAGGAACATGTGGGATATATACAGTGAAAAGTTACCAGCCTTGAAAATGAACTTCTCATTTGTAACAGCTTGGATGGAGGGCACGTTTTAAGAAACCAGATATGGAAAGCCACATGCTGCGGGTCCTTTCCTATGTGTGGGAGCTTAATAGTTGGTCTCCAAGAAGCAGAGAGTAGAATGGCGGTCATGGGAGCGTGGGAAGGCTGTGGGGGCCGGAGGGTGAGAGAGGGTGGTCTCTGCATCCTGGAGGACTGTTGGATAGGAAGAACAATGTTCCGTAGTGTAGTGGGGTAATTATAGTTGGCAGGAACTAATCGTATGCTTCGAAATAGCCAGTAGAGAGGATTCAGAATGTTCCTAACACAGGGAGGTAGTGGTTGGTGTCTGAGCTGATAGTAGACCAGTTGCCCAGTCTGATCATTATTCGTTGATTTCGTGGATGAACTGAAATGTAGCACTGTACTCCACAAGTATGTGCAGTTACTGTGTGGCTTAGACGTAAATTCAGAGAAGGAACTGGAACTCTTAAACTTGAGGGGCAACCATGGCTTAGGGTATGTGGCGCTCGCAGGGTTGTCCTTTAGCAGGGGCAGGTGTGTTGTTATGACGTGTAGGGAGCCTATGGGTCCTAAGCTAGAGATCCAGGGAGATGGTTTCAGTGGGACCATTCAGAGCAGGTAGAAGGGTTGATCTCTGAAAGAGCCCCCTGAAGGCTGGCATGCAGTGCCCTCCCTGTGGGCAGAGCATGGCGTGTGTGACCTCTGGTTTCTGTTAACCCCCGTGTTTCTGGTGTCCCTTCATTACACCTTTACTAACCTGCATTCTCCTCTCTGAGTGCCGCTGGTGCCCCCACCCCCCCCCCCCCCCCCCCCCCCCCCCCCCCCCGCGCGCGCGCGCGAGGACAGTGAGTGTTAAGAGCCCCCTCCTGGTAGGAGGTGACGAGCGAGCACAGGGTAAGGTGAGGAGCTCTTCAAGTCATGCTCAGAAAGGGAGCCACTGTTTACCCAGGTGTCCAAAAAGCAGCGCGCTTTCTTTATTCTCCCTAGTTTCAGAGTGTTACTTTAAAATAAAATCAGCTTATCATTCATCTACAATGCCTTTTCCTGGCTCTAGTTTTAAAGAACTCGTAGTTCATGGGGTTACTGGTATGGGTCTGCAGTTAGCAGTGATGAATGTTTGCTGAATGGCGGGTAAATCCAGGCTTGAGTGCTCTGTGGATGCCTCTCACATACCCTGCTGTGTCCCCTCAGCTATGTTGAGACCCTCTGGCTCAGCGTTCTTGGGTATAAATTGGGGGTGACAACCACAGTCACTGGTGGTGGCCAGTGCTTAGTTCAGTGTCACTGCAGCCCCTGCTGCCTGCTTTCCCACCCCAGCTTGCTGCAGGAGCTCCCTTCTCCCTTGCCTTTGCCCTCACTGAAGAGTCTGTCCTGACTGCAGCAGCGATAGTTTTTAAATGTTACACCATACAAGTCCCTTCTCGGCTCTGAGCCTTCCTGTGGCCCTCCCTTGTGTTTGGAGCAGAAGCCAGCACTTCCAGGGGCCAAGGACACTGTTGGGCTCCTGCGTGAGCTCCCACTGCTCTTCCGCCTGGCTCTGGTGTCCTGTGTTTCTCAGAGTTCATAGGGAGGCCGCTCCTCCCTCCCTCCCTACCTGGGTCTTTGTACTCACCGACTGACCCTCTGCGGCCAGCGCCCTGTGTCTCTCTCACTCTTGTAGGCAGCAGGAACTTAGAGTTCGTTGAAAGCGCAGTAGGTGAGCGTTGCGTTGCTGTCTGATGTTTGGATTGAAAAAGCAATATAGGATCTGGCAGAGTAAGAAGGCTGAGACGGTAGGCCCGAGCCATAAACCCTGTGTGACATGGGTCACGCTGTGGCCACTCTGTCCAGCTCGGGTACCTGGCCACAGATCCGGCACCCTGCGGTGGCCGAGTCCCAGGATCGTGGCCACACTGTGTGAGGGCTGTGCCAAGGGCTGGGCTGTTTCTTCAAATCTGGCTCCTCGCTCTGCAGGCACTGCTTTTATCATCCGCTTTCTTTGCAACGACGACGTGTACCCGGGAACCGTCAAGTTCCTGCACCAGGACATCGACTCCACACGAGGCATCCGAAACACTTTCTTCGAGTTCGAGACAGCGTTGGCCTGCGTGCCTTCTCCAGTGGATTGCCAAGTCACTGGTGAGGCCTGGGACCTGGCAAGTGACAGGCTGGTCAAGAGTGAGCGTGTGTGGGTGTGTGTGGCATGTCTGTGTATGTTGTGTGATGTGAGAATGTGGACGTGCGTGTGCACGTGTGTTGCTTTACAGGTAACGTGACATTTGTGGCACATATTTTGATGACGTTGGAGAGACTGGACGTCGGGCTTTAGGCTGTGGCTTGGGGTCATACACTGCATAACAGAAAACTCAGAAAAGAAATGCATGCACTTGTGTGTCAAAGCTTCTTATCTGAGCAAGAGAAGAAGCAGACGTGAAAGTTCCCTGAGCTGCTCCCTGGACGCTGAGTGGTGTCCCCGCGGCCCCTGGTCTCTGGCATGGCCATGCTTCCTCTGTAGCGATGCACCTCCTTGTGAGGGTGGTTGGGGACAGTGCTGTGTGTTTCTCGGGCAAACTCTCCTGGCTCTGGTGGCTCTTGTGCCTCACACACGGGGTCTGTTTGCTGTTCAGCTGTCTTCGCTTGGGTGAGGGGTGGTCTTGGGACTAATGAGAAAATGGTTTTTCAGACCCGGCTGGGAACGAGTATGACCTGAGCGCCTTAAGCTCGGTCAGGAAGCCGTGGACGGCGGTGGACACCTCTGTGGATGGGAGGAGGAGGACCTTCTACCTGAGCGTCTGTAACCCTCTGCCTTACGTTCCCGGCTGCATTGGTGAGCTCTGCTGGGCCTTTTCAGCTCTCTCTGAGAGGCCAGCCTCCTGTCCTCCTCCCCCACCCAACACCACCCTGTCCTCCCAGGCAGCGCAGTGGGGTCCTGCCTCGTGTCTGAGGACAACAGCTGGAACCTGGGTGTGGTGCAGATCAGCCCCCAGGCGGCAGCAAACGGGTCCCTGAGCATTGTGTACGTCAATGGGGACAAGTGTGGCACCCAGCGCTTCTCCACCAGGATCACGTTCGAGTGCGCGCAGACCTCGGTGCGTACCAGCCACGCGTTCCTCGCCTGTGGGGCACGTTTTGCTCTGACTCACTGTGTGTGGAGTCCTGGCCACTGCAGGGTCTGACTGGAACGCCAGGTCTTGGACGATTAGTGTAAACTGCGTGTTTGGCTCCCGCGGGTGAGACTGGGTGCTGGCTGCAGTCACCATCTGGCTGGTTTGTAAGATAAGTCTCTGTTGTAGGGGTCACCAGCGTTCCAGCTGCAGGACGACTGTGAGTACGTGTTTGTGTGGAGGACGGTGGAGGCCTGCCCTGTGGTCAGGGTGGAAGGTGAGCACTGTGAACGTGGGGTGGCCACGCTGAGCACAGCCTTCGATGCGCACCTGTGATGATGGCCATGTGGGGACCGCGAAGCACTTACTAGCAGGCGGATGATCTCTTGTCTTTGAGATGTTTTCTTTTTTAATTTCTTTAATTTTGCTGACTCCATTGCCAGTTTTCATCAGTGACCTTTTCCCTGCGTACCTGGATTGATTTGTTTTTGGCTTCTCACACTTAAACACCACAAATGCGGGGTTGGGCTGGGTGGGTTTGGGTTTGATGAAGTTGGTCTTTATCCTGTGACTTAGGCTTTTCTTGAAAGTTATTTGGGGCAATTTGTAGTTTATGTATAAATAAGGTAACAGAGTGTGGCGACGGGTTGGCAGTACGGGGCTGTGTGCAGCAGCAGTTGCTTTTGCTTCGTGTTCCTGAAGGGGACAACTGCCAGGTGAAGGACCCCAGGCACGGCAGCCTGTACGACCTGAGGCCTCTGGCCCTCAGTGACACCACCGTGAGTGCTGGCGAGTACACCTATCACTTCCGCGTCTGTGGGGAGCTATCCTCGAACGTCTGCCCCACCTCCGACAGATCCAAGGTGGTTTCCTCATGCCAGGAAAAGCGAGGGCCGCAGGGGTTCCACAAAGTGGCAGGTACCGTCACTCTCTTTCTGCTGGACTCGTGAGAGAATGAAATTGGCACGTTAGATGTTAAGCTGGGGCCGTGTTTCCCTGAGGTAGGGAGGAATGTGTTCCCAGAGCAGTGTGGAGTGCGAGTGACGTTTCTGACTTCCCGTGCGGCCTTAACCCGTGTCCACGCTGGAGAACGTCGTTGGATTCCAAGATCACGTTGCTCTGTAATGTTCGCGGGGCACCCTGAGCAGCAGTGATGAGTGTTCTCAGCTGGTACCGTCCAGGGCTAAGTCAGAGGGGACATATTCAGTGTAGGGTTGGCTGTAGTGGGCGGACCATGAGGCAGGGCATCTATCTCAACGCTGATTTAACTCAGTTGAGCTCTAGAAGCTGAAGTGGCTGTGTGGGGAGTGTGGGCAGTGACGCTCTCTCAGGATTGGGCTGAGGAGTGTTGGCCTGTCACTGTGCCTGCCGTTCCTCTGTCATGCTGTGGCTTGGGCAGGAGGAGGTCTGCCCAATGAACCATAGGCGTCACGCCTCCTGTGGGGTCTGTGACGGGCAGGGGTGTATGGCCCTCCACATGTCAGGGCGTTATGTGACGTGGCTCAGGAGAGGTGTGGCAGGCTGGGTTTGTGAAATGAACCTTGCTTGGTACTCTGCTTCTTGAACAGGTCTCCTTACTCAGAAGCTGACCTATGAAAATGGACTGTTGAAAATAAACTACACTGGGGGCGACACCTGCCACCAGGTGTACCAGCGCTCCACCACCATCTTCTTCTACTGTGACCGGAGCACGCAGAAGGTGAGTGTGCACCCAAGCCCTGCAGCCCAGCCCCCCGTGCGCCCTCAGGCTGCTTCTTTCCTGCCTGAGTCACCTCTCGGGTCTCCTAAAATCTCCTGGTAGCTTAGATTAAAGCTCACCCTTTCCTGGAAATGCGCTGAAGCCCCCCTCCGTTGGTGGGGTTTTGATGGACACAGCTGTCCTGTCCTGTTTTCATCCCTAAAACGTGGCGGGTAAACCTCTCAAAGCTCCGCGTCCCCCTCTGACGTATGTGCATCTCACCCTTCCTTGCCAGCCGGTGTTTCTGAGGGAGACTTCCGATTGCTCCTACCTGTTCGAGTGGCGGACGCAGCATGCCTGCCCGCCCTTCAACGTGACCGAGTGTTCCTTCAAGTAAGTGGCTGTGTGTGTTGGTGCTGCTGCTTGGGGACCCAGCTCTGAGGGAGTGTGACGGGGCAATGCCAGCGGCCAGCTCTTTGGGGGCCTTCCTGTGACCCTGACACACTCCTGAGATCTGGTCATGTGGCGGCTCCTGAAATGTAGTGTAGGTGTCCCTCGTGTGAATCTGCACAGAACCAACCTCAGAGCATCACCAAGTGGACATGGTGGGTTGCTCCTTGGATGTGTGCTTGTGGCCATGTGGCGCTGTGCTGAGTTCTGACGGGGGAGGAGCCTCCACGGACCTCCTTGGGAAAGGTGCAGCTGTTTCCGTGGTGCCTTTCGGCCCTTCCCATACCCTCTGCTCTTATGTTGGCGCATGGTCTTAAGTTTTAGTAACCCATGTAAATGCTTACAGGTAGTAATTTGGTTCCATAACTTTATTTTTATTTTTATTTTTTTTTTGAAGAGAGAAGGACAGTGAGAGAGAGAGAATCAATTTTTATTGAGTTTTTCAGATGGCTTTCGTTGCTCTGACGGTTGTGTACGTGGTGCTGGGGGTTGAACCCGTGTACTTGTGCATGCCAGGCAAGTGCCGTAAGCACCAGGCCACCGCTCCAGCCCCTGTTCCATAACTTTAAGTCATGGTTCCAGTAAAGTCACTTTTCCAGTTCACATTCCATAAGTGTTTTCATATTTCTTTCTTTTTTTTTTGTAATTTTTAAAAATTTCTTTTTAGTTGTACATAACCTTAGGATGGAATGCAAGCATGGAATGTAATTTGTTCTCATTCAGCTCCAGAACCTTCCCTTGCCTCCCTCACCCCTCCCCCGTTCCCCTCCCTCTAGTTTACTGATCTTTCAGTTTACTCAGTGTTCTTTTTAGCATGCGCTCGGCCTTGGGTTCAATTCCTAGTACGGCAGAAACAAAACAAATCTCATTTCTAATGAATAGGACTTGTTCTTCTGATTTTCTAAGCTGTTCTTAACATCATTTCAGGCTTAGTTTTCTAATATTTATGTGTAAAGAGTAGAATTTCAGTTTTCTTTGTACATGAAATTTTTTTCCTAAAAGTATTTCTGTACTAAGGTTTTGAGTGAAATTAAGTCAAAGGAGAATTGCCTAATTGTCTACAATAAGTTAACATATATATAGGTATTGGGGCAGTGGCTCAGCGGTTATGGCACTTGCCTGGCATGCACAAGGACATGGGTTTGCACCCTAGTACCATGTATACAACGAAGTGTCAGAGCAATGAAGGTCACATGAAAACCTAAATAAAATTGATTCCCTCTGTGTATCTCTCTCTCCTTCCCTCACTGTCCCTCTCTTTTTTTAAAGTTAATATATATGGTAATAAATTCAGAGTATAGACATATCTAAGATGACTGCCCCTCCCATCTTCTCACCTCAGCTTCATTCCACTGTTTATGTATCTTCTTATAGTTCCATTTGGAACCCTCCAAACTCTATATGGTATAAAAGTCCCTTTTTGCCAATCTCTAGCAGTATCTGTTGACTGTTTTAAAGATAAAAACTGTAGCCAGGCACAGTGGCCATTTGGAACCTAAACTGAAGTTCTTCCTGTAATCAAAGACCCAAGTGATGTGACCGCCATGTGGTCTCAGTCACCCTCTGTTTCGCTCCCGAGACTTCCCGGGCCCACTGGATTCCTAGCCTTTCTTCAACGCACCAGGCTATGTGCCTCAGGTCTTTAGCTCATCTGTGCTTTTGCTGGCTACCGGTTGTTCCATTGCTTTTAGGGCTTATTCAGGGGTCACCGCAGTAGGCCTTCCCTGGCTGCTGTACAGTTGCCACCCCCCGACTTCATGTCCGTCTCCCCTGCCTGCTTCCCCCGCAGCTCTCATTGTCATCTTACAACAAGTTGTTTATCCATGCTATTTTGTCACTACTGGCGCCTGTCCGCGTCCTCACAATGGGCGGTTTGTGTGCATCAGCACAGCACCTACTCTGCCCGCACTTCTTGGATGAAAGGGCCCTGTTCGTTCTCCTCTCAGAGCTGAGCCCTCACGCGCTGGGGTCTGCAGTTGCTCACCTAAGTTCGTGCTAAGCCTGGCCATGGAGCCACTCTTGTTAATGTTGCACCCGGCATGTGGTCGGTCCTCAGTAGCTGTCCATATCTGGTGTGTGCTAAGGAGCCCTCATCCTGGGCACAAGGTCAGCACAGCCCTTTTTCTTCCTGTGCCTGTTGGTGGCCTTGGGTTTGGACAGCAGGTGGCCTCCCTGTCCCCTGGGAGCGGCTCGTGGGCCAGCGAGCCACCTAGCCTGTGCGTCAGCAGCAGAATGTTTCTGGATAGTACTTGATTTTGTTAGAGTGAGTCTCGGGGTTCCCTGGACTCAGCTGTGTCGATGGTGGCTCTGCCTGGCTGTGTGCAGTTCTGTCCCTGGATGAAGTCTCACGCAGGACATGGATGACGAGCTGATGTGCTCCTGGAAGTCACCTGAACTGACTGTGGTCTTCTCCTTGCAGGGATGGGGCTGGCAATTCCTTTGACCTCTCGCCCCTGTCAAGATACAGTGACAACTGGGAGGCGGTAACCAGGACGGGGGCCACCGAGCACTACCTCATCAATGTGTGCAAATCTCTGTCTCCGCAGGCTGGTACTGGTGAGCAGGTGCTCCGTGGGTGGTGGCTCCTAGGGAGTCTCAGGCAGGCGGGGTAGGAGGGGCCTCAGGAGTGGAGTGGAGTGGGGGGAGAGTCAGGGTCTCAGTGACTCACCCCATTTGGTCCCAGGCTCCCCACTGCTGAGGACTCTGGGGGAAGCGTGGTCACCCATGCAGGAGGACTGGCAGCAGGTGGAAGTAAGGCAGCAAGTGAGCCTTGGCCTCCTGGAGCCCTGAGGAAGATGTTCAATGCTTTCCTGGAGCATAGTGCAGCCTGCCCATGCCGAGGATGGCCGAGCTCAGGGTGCTGCTGATTTTAACTGCAGAAAGCAGTTTTCATTCCTGGCGGTCGGAGGCTACAGCCTGGGGCTGTGACCCACTTCCCCTTGGAAGGGCACGCTGTGACACTGTGGTCTTGTGCTGTGGTGTGTGGCTGCTTCAGCCAGGGCAGGTGGCACAGGTGTTGTGGTGACTGGGAAGCTAGCCGAGTTCTTGGTAACTTCTTGAATACAGAGAGCAGAAGTGTAGGCTATTCCAGATGTCCTGTTGGCTTCTTTGAGGACTTCTTGCTTCCTCTTGTGGGGTTTGGAAAGGAGCATCTGTTGCATCTTGGATGCCCTGCCACCCCATGCCATGCCTGCTCCAGCCCTTTGTGGTAAATAGCATTTAAGGGTGGGCGAATCTCCCGCAGTCAGCCACTGAGTTATGTGGACTGAGTAGCAGAGGCTCTGGAGTGACTGGAGTGGCTGGGTGCAAGGTTTGTGGTTTCAGATAGTGCTGTGTTTTCAAATCTTTTTGTACTGGAGGTTGAACCCAGGAACCACTGGGTTCTTTTTATTTCGAGTCAGAGTCTTGTGGAGTTGCTGAGGCTGGCTTCAGACTTGGGGTTCTCCTGCCTCAGCCCCCTGAGTTGCTGTCTCCTCACATTGTAGAACCATGCCCTCCAGAGGCGGCTGTGTGTCTGCTAGATGGCTCCAAGCCTGTGAACCTTGGCAGGGTGAGGGACGGGCCTCAGTGGAGAGACGGCGTGACTGTGCTAAAGTACACGGATGGCGACTTGTGTCCAGACAAGATTCGGAAGAAGTCCACCACCATCCGGTTCACCTGCAGTGAGAACCAAGTGGTGAGTGATACAGATGTCTGGTGGGAGGGGCCCGGGCAGAGGGCTCTTCCTAGCTGTGAACTGGGTTCATGACTTCTGCCCTCCAGTGCCCTGCGGCAGCTGTTCCTTGCTGGTTGTCGTGAGGGGTGGAGATGGTAGGAAGTGCCAGGAGTCGGGAGCACTGTACGGGGGCTGTTCTCGCCGAGCTCCATTCCACCCTGAGTGCCTGGTGTGTGCTGTGGGTGGGTGCTGGCTGCATGGTGGCCTTCTCCATAGGAGGCAGAGGTGGGCTCTGTGCTGGGCTTTAGGAACTAGGGTGGGCTGGAGCAGCCCTGCCGGTGTGACAGTGGCTTGCCTAGCCCTCTTCGCTGCCTGTGGCAATGGTAGCAGCCAGGTCCTGGAGAGCTGCAGGAGCCAAGCCTCCCTCCTTCAGCAGCCGGGCCTCCTGGAAGCGAGCAGAGCTTAGCCACTTGTGAGCAGCTGCACTGTGTCCCTGGGCTGCACTCGTCTCGTGTCTGAGAGAGCTGGTGTTCACGGCCCAGAACACACAGGAGGGAGGAGCAGGAGGCCTGAGGGCTCTCACGGTGCCAGGGGCTGGACTGCAGCAGGGGCTGGCCAGGATCTGTCTGGGAAGGAGGGTGCTGCTGAGTGAGTGGGGTGCATCGTACCAGCTGTGTAGTTCTGGGCAGTGTCTGAGATGAACCGTGAGCCACGGCTAGTGCCCGCAAAAGGATGGGCAGGACTGATGACAAACTCTTTGGGGTCTTTTTGTTTCATCCACAGCAAGTGTCAGCTCACTTGTTTAGGATTTTACCAGTCAGCTACTTGTTTGTATCACCCTGTGGCCCTCATAGCCTCTTGCCTGCTGTGCCTGGGCTGTGCCCTGGTCCTTTCGGGTTTCCCTGACCTGCCTCGTGTAGGGCCTGCAGGGTGTCTCAGCAGCAGGTCCTCACCCTTCACGTTTGCCAGCCTGCCCTCACCGTGCAGATGAGGTGACATGAGGTGACATGGAGCAGGACTCCTGCGTTTGCATGGGGTTTACAGGGCAGCCTCCCTGGGCGCTGCTGGAATTGCCGCACATGGCAGCTTGTGTGATGCCCCATGCTCTCCGCCTGTTGCAGAATTCCAGGCCGTTGTTCATCAGTGCTGTAGAGGACTGCGAGTACACCTTCTCCTGGCCCACGGCCGCTGCCTGTCCCGTGAAGAGCAGTGTGCACGACGACTGCCAGGTCACCAACCCCAACACAGGTGAGGGCGCGACCCTCGCCAGGCAGCGCAGGGGAGGGAGGGTGCCTTGTTTAGCACAGGTCAAGGGGCGGGACCCTCACCAGGCAGCACAGGGGAGGGAGGGTGCCTTGTCTAGCACAGGTCGAGGGGTGGGACCCTCACCAAGCAGCACAGGGGAGGGACCCAAGGAATAGCTATGGGCAGCCAGGCACTTGGGAGGAGCACTTGTGACGTGGGGGCACCTTTAGTCTTTTATCTGGATTGGCCCTTGGTGCTCATGCTAGTTCTTGTTTAACATAAGAGAGGCCACCCTGCTCTGAAAGCCATTTCTTTGTCATCCCATTGGGGTGTGACAAGCTCCTGAATGGGCTACCTGTCCAGCAGCCTAACCTGCTCTCGGCTCCACAGCTGGCTGCCTTCCAAAGCCACCCTGGCAGTCCATCAGGAGCTTCTACCTGCCCTGAGTAGATGCCTGGTCTACTGGCAATTGGATGCCGTTGGGTTGTCCTCAGGCCCACAGGAATCCTGTGGCTGTGTGGTACCCAGGAGGGACAGATGCTGTAAGCCACAATGATCTTTGGGGGAAAAGGGAGACGATGGTCACGTGATACACACTGGCTGGCAGGAGGGTGCAAATCAGTCGTGAGGGCCAGATGGCCTGACGTGACGGGATCCTTGTGAGCTTGCTGGAGACAGGCCTCCCGAGGCTGAGCTCCTACCCTCTCCGCTGCAGGACACCTGTTCGACCTGAGCTCCTTGAGTGGCAGAGCTGGCTTCACGGCCGCCTACAGTGAGAAGGGACTCGTCTATATGAGTGTCTGCGGAGACAACGAAAACTGCGCTCCTGGTGTGGGTAGGTGCTGTGCTCTCGAGGGTCTCCTGACTCCCCTGTCCTGGGTTGCCCTCAGCCTGAGTGCCACATGTCAGCGGCAGTCACCAGGAGAGCCAAGTCCACACCATCTCCTGCAGTGCTCAAGAGATGCAGCTGCATGAGAAGCTCAAGTGTGAAATGTTGACGAAAGCCAGACTCAGTGACATGGTTTAGTTCTGGATCTGCGGAAAGCTCAGAAATTTGGCCGCCAACCCTGTTTTCCTTGCCCTTCCATGTGCAGGGGCTTGCTTTGGACAGACCAGGATCAGCGTGGGCAAGGCCAGCAGGAAGCTGAGCTACGTGGACCAGGTGTTGCAGCTGGTGTATGAGGAAGGGTCCCCGTGCCCCTCCAAATCTGGTCTGAGCTATAAGAGTGTCATCAGCTTTGTGTGCAGGCCTGAGGCTGGGCCCACAAACAGGCCCATGCTCATCTCTCTGGACAAACAGACATGCACCCTCTTCTTCTCCTGGCACACGCCCCTGGCCTGCGAGCAAGCGGTGAGTCCAGGGGAGGGGAAGGCCCGCCCAGCGCCAGCCTCCCCCGCTGCTGCAGTCACCGCCCCTACCCAGGGCCTTGGCCACTCCAGACCCTCCTGCCAGTAAGGCGATGGGGAGCACCAGTCCCCTGTGACGCAGCCTTTTGAGACCTCTATCTACTTTCCGTGCTTTTGTTGTTCAGCTTTGACCTTTTTTTGTTGTTGTTGTTGTTGAGAAAAAGGAAAAGGTTCGGTGCTTTGCTAGCAAAGGAAAACCACAGGGACTCCTGGCCCAGAGGCTGATTCTGCCCATCACAGCGACACTGGGCCTTAAAGGCTCCATTCCATGTGTTCTCTGCCGGAGTTGCCATTCACTTGTTAATTTGGGAGATGGTCATTTCTGAGATCTGCTGGTGCCCTCCCACAAGTCTGAATTACTTCACTCCTGCTGTGGGTGTGTGCTCCATGACAGAGAGCTCTGCCTGCGATGGGGAAGAAGAGTAATGCTGTTTCCCCTGGGATTAGTGAGGAGGAAGGAGAAAGGAAGAGCAACATGTTGTAAAATTAAGTGCCATGGCAGAGAAGCAAGGGCTGTATTCAAAGCATGAGGTGGCCCACTGTTGCATTTCCCCACTGTTGATGTCTCCATTCCATTTCTATGGAAAATGGGCGAAGACATCTCCAAGCTGCTTCCCACGGTGAGAGGGTGGAATTGGGGGAAGTGACCCCAAGTCCTGGTTCTCCATCAGTTAAGGGCATTCAGCCTCTGGGCAGTCCAGAGGTCCTTGGCGGCTGCTGGTGGGTGACTGGACAGGGTATGCATAGGGCAGGAGTCATGCTATCAGCTTTGAATCCTCAAGGATGGCAGCTTTAAGGGCCGGTACAGTTCTTCCTACACTCATAGGCAGTCTCTCTCCTGCTTAACAGACAGAATGTTCCGTGAGGAATGGAAGCTCCATTATCGACTTGTCTCCTCTCATCCACCGCACTGGTGGTTATGAAGCATATGACGAGAGTGAGGATGACCCCTCCGACACCAACCCTGACTTCTACATCAACATTTGCCAGCCGCTGAATCCGATGCATGGAGTGCCCTGTCCTGCTGGGGCGGCAGTGTGCAAAGTTCCCGTCTCTGGCCCCCCGATAGTGAGTATGGCGTGTCCAAGTGTGGAGAGCGTCTTTGTAAGACTTTAAGCAGAAACCTCATGTTGTACTTCCTGCTTTTGGCGGGGAATTACTCGATAGGAAGAAGAGGAGAAATGAGCTAGGGCTGTGTAGGTTCTGGGTGCACTAAGGAAGGATTAATGTGAGGGTTTGTGCGTTAATTATCAGGAATGGTAGCCAGAAAGTCTTTGAGCTGTGCAAGGAAATGGGAACATATATGCATAAAGAGGCTTTTTTTTTGTATCATCCTAGGAGTGTCAGGGTTGGTCCCGATCAAGAGAAATCTGTAGCCAGGTGTAGTGGCACATGCCTAGTAATCCCAGCAGCTTGGGAGACAGAGGGAAGAAGATTGTGAGTTCAAAGCCAGCTTCAGCAACTTAGATCTTGTCTCAAAATGAAAAGTAAAAAGGGCTGGGGATTTGGCTCAGTGATTAAGCCCCTGGGTTCAATCCTAGGCACAAAAAAAAAAAAAATCTTTAGTGGTTGGAAGGAACATCAGCTTCAGTTGGTTTTTAGTTTGAAGTACTTGTGTATTGAACATATGAAACAAACATTTTCTCTCTCTCTCTTTTTTTTTTTTAAGAGAAAAGGACAGAGAGAGACAGAATCAATTTTTATTGAGTTTTTTTGCATGGCTTTCATTGCTCCGACACTTAGTTGTGTACGTGGGTGCTGGAGTCTGAACCTGTGTACTTGCGCATGCTGGGCAAATGCTGTAACCTCTGAGCCACCGCTCCAGCCCCTAGTTGGGCTTTTTAAAAGATGGAGAGGATATTGTATATTGTATGTGGCTGTGATGCAGAGAATGCTGGGAGTGGGCAGGGAGGTGGGTTGTGGGGCAGGGCAGGGCTACATCTGGAAGAGACTGGAGGGCCTGGAGGGACCAGATCTCAGTGGGTGACCTTCAGCACTCCAGGCAGGGCAAGTGAATCATTTTCTGAGAGGTTCAGCCTGCTAGATTTCTTGCTTGACCACCCTTTGCCAGATTTTTAGAATGTCATCCTCAGTTTCTTTAACTGGAGAAGGTGTTGTGTCGTGTGCTCTGAACACACCCTGTGGTGAGGAATGGAGAGCAGCACCAAGCAAAATCATGGGGCACATGCGTGCTCTCACACTTACACCCACACACACGTACATGCTCATACGCGTGTCCACTACTAATCACATGGACCTTTCCTGGCCATTCACCTTTCTTATTTGTTTATTCATTCAAAAATGTCTATTGAGAGGCTGGAGCGGTGGCTTGGCAGTTGTGCTTGCCTGGCATGTGCAAGTACGCGAGTTCAAACCCCAGCACCACATACAAATGAAGTCTCAGAGCAATGAAAGTCACATGAAAAGCTAAATAGAATTGTTTCTCTCTTTCTCTCTCTCTCTCTCACAGTCCCTCTCTCTTTATAAAAAAAAAATGTTTATTGAGCAGCTACCATGTGTCTGGGGCTATATTAAGCAATAAAAATTGGTGAACAAGGGGCTGGAGCGGTGGCTCAGTGGTTGTGGCGCTTGCCTGGCATGCACAAGAACGTGAGTTCAAACCCCAGCACCACGTACACAACAAAGTCTTGGAGCAATGAAAGCCACATGAAAAACTAAATGAAATTGATTGTCTTTCTCTCTTGTGGTCCCTCTCTCTTGGAAAAAAAAAAAAAGAAGAAAAGAAAAGAAATTGGTGAACAACTAGGTGTCTCCTCTGAGGACCTACCCAGCAGGCTGAGTGAAAGACGACCCAGGGCTGCACTGGGGTGGTGGGCTGGGTGTGGGGCATTGCTTGGGGTCCTGCCCCCCACCACTGGGTAGGGAGGACTCTGTGGCATCCTTGATAGGACTGGAGTCAGAAAATCCTGTTTCATAGACTGTGAAAATTGAATATGAGTAGAAATTCCCTGAGGTCCCAAACTAATCCCCTGGTCACACTAGGGCTTTTCAGTAGCTTTTCTCTGCACACTCCCCACTCAAAGTGGCATTGACTCGGTTTCTCCAGATGCTGCTCGTTCTCAGAGTTGGTGGATGAGGTTTGCAGTTCTGTTTCAGCTCCTACTCCACTAACCTTGGAACAATTAATTTCCTGAAATGCTGTTTGCTTTGTCCTTTGTTCAGGATATTGGCCGGGTCACAGGCCCTCCGATACTCAATCCAGTGGCAAATGAAATCTACCTCAACTTTGAGAGCAGCACTCCCTGCCTCGCAGACAAGCATTTCAATTACACCTCGCTCATCGCGTTCCACTGCAAGAGGGGCGTGAGCATGGTAGGTGGGCACCTGCTGGAATCCAGACGCTGACGTGCGGGGCCAGCTGGCTGCTGAGCTGGGCAGGATGACGGTGACTGCGTTTCAGCCCGAAGGCCACAGAGTGCCGACCGTGGGTGATGGGATCTCACCCTTACCCTGCGGTAGCCAGCAGCATGTGCAGACTTGCTGGGATTAAAAATGTGTGACATCTGAGTAGAGAAATGGCACTCGGCATTGGCCACCTGTACACAAGGGTCTTTGGTCTTTGGTTTTTTAACTGATTTCCTTCTTTCTGGTAAATCAGACTTCTGGGTGGCTGCCATCGTTCAGAACTTCCTCTAAATTCAGAAGTTGGTGAAGAACAAAAGCCGTCTGGAGTCAGCCCGGCTCTGGTGAAGCAGCACATTTGACTGTAGGCAGCCCCTCACTCTGTTTTTTGTGCATTTTAGAAACGATACCAGCTTCCATTAGAACGAGAACTCTTCTGTGATAAAGACTATAGTCCACCTGTTCTCTTGAGCCTCCCCACACCCCACATGTGCGTCTTGGTGACCGGGGGTGGTCTTGTAGAGGCAGAGCGGGTGCCAGCTGCTGCCCACATGGTCAGCTCTCCCTGGGCAGCACAGCCCCCGAGTCCAGGAATCTCTGAAGGCTTGTCACCCCTTTGGTGTGAGTGGACTGAGGCTACTTATGGGCTGTGTATCATCCCATCCTCCATGAGAATCCAGATAGCCTGCGCAGGGTTACTGATGTGCTTGATTACAGGGTCTCAGGGTGTGACATGTTACAAATGCCATCCTAAATTGCCTTTTAGCATCCCAAACGTGACAAATTCCCAGACTTCTCTCCTGGGGCTGTCTCAGCTCAACAGCGATGACTGATTTCTTGACTGGAGGAGGTTTTTAAAGGGACAGGTCCCCGTGCTGGACATGGGAGTGCTGGCAGTGGCAGGAAGTGACCTGGGTGCCCCTGAGTAGTTAAGAGAGGAGGGAAAATAAATCTCTGCCTGGGGCTGCTCCATGCAGAGGCCCAGAGCACCTCCTCGCCTGCGGCTGTCCCTGCACATTAGTCCCAGGGTGTAAGGACAGTGCTGGGGGGAATGTCCCCTGGAGCACATCTGGGTGCCTGTGAGGGTGTCGCCTTCTCAGACCCTCTGCATAAGGCAGCGAAGACCTAGCCTCAGTTGCTCAGCACTTCGTCCCTCCTGGGAGCCCCAGTCGTGAGCACTTCGTTCCTCCTAGAGATCTGAGCCTCAGTCCTGAGCACTTTGTCCCTCCTGGGAGCCTCAGTCCTGAGCACTTTGTCCCTCCTGGGAGTCTCAGTCCTGAGCACTTTGTCCCTCCTGGGAGCCTCAGTCCTAAGAACTTCATCCCTCCTTGGGATCTGAGCCTCAGTCCTGAGCACTTCGTCCCTCCTGGGTATCCATGTGCTTCTTCATAGAGCACCTCTTCATGGGGGATTGAGTCATCTCACACAGGCACATGGGCAGCAGAGGTGGCACTGGGCGAGGTGAGAGACGGTTCTCTCTTGAGAGCGGGCGTGCACCAGTATGGAACAATTTGGAGAACTTGCCTTTCCCACAGCATCCTGTCTTTAGTACTTTTTCCACTTAAATCATAGGAAAACAGATTTTCTACAGCAATTTTAAGTGGAGCACCTAACCCGATTATTTATTTATTTATATTTATATTTATATTTGTGGTGCTGCGGATTGAACCCAGGGCTTCACGCATGCAAAGCGAGTGCTCTACCATTGAGTCACACCCGTGCCCCAACCAGCCAGGTTATCTGTTTTGCTACTGCTGAATAAGGGAAGAATAAACTAGGGGATGTCTGGCCATATTGCATCTTGCCCCCGTCACAAGTGTCCCTAGCACCTAGATGCCCGCTGCCCTCCTTTGTAGTGGTGGGTGTCACTCTCGCAGACCTCTCTCTCCGGGTGCTGAATGAAAAGACCCATTTCTCCTTGTGAGCTCGTGGCACAGTGGTCAGCCGCCGTCATCTTTGTTTTTAAGCAGAGGACAATGGCCTTCAGACAGCAAGGGTGTGTAGGGCTGTGGGGGGCAGTAGAGGTGCCTGTCTGTGCCCCAGGACAGCACCGTTTCCTGCTTTGTGTTCCTTTAGGAAGTGGCCACTGTGGGTTACAGATCTCCCTTGGTCCATGCCGCTGTGACTGCAGCCCTACTCTCCTGGGTGCCGTGTGCGGCTGCTGTGCTCAGGCCCTGTGGTTTTGTGCTTTTACTCACCGCAGGGAACTCCCAAGCTGATAAGGACCAGTGAGTGTGACTTTGTGTTCGAGTGGGAGACTCCAATTGTCTGTCCGGATGAGGTGAAGACGGAGGGCTGTGCCCTGACGGACGAGCAGCTGCTCTACAGCTTCAACCTGTCCAGCCTCTCCAAGAGCATCTTCAAGGTAGTGCGACCCTCCCGCAGCCCTGCCACCCCCTCGGGGGCCTTGCCTGACACCTCTGCCCTGAGGGGGTGGGAGGATTTGCTGATGCTCAGCTTCAGATGACACCCTGACAGTGCCTGGCCCTGGCAGCTCTTGTGTGGCTGTCCAGCATCAGTGCAGCAGCAAGCCTTCTGGCATGTGTGGCTAACAGGCTCAGCTGGCGCCTGCCTTGTACCTTAGGAGTTGGAGGGTTTCTGTATTCAGAGGTTCATGAGGATCAGATGACCCCATGATGCCGGTGATGAGACAGTCACCGATGGGGAACAATGGAAGTGTTCTGGGACACATGGGGGACCATGCAGCCAGGCAACAGGGCTAGATCTAGTGTGGGAATTGCTCTTGGTCTTAATCTGCTGAGTCACAGGGGAAACTGATGGAGGAAGCTGGGAGGCGCCCATGTGAGAACCTGGTGTGCAGCTCGGTGCTGTCCTGGAGCCCCTGGCCTGTACGTTTGCACACTGGCTGTTAGTGAGGTCATGGTCACGGGAGGCGAAGCTCCTGGACCTCTCAGCCCGACAGCCCAGACATTGCTGAACCATTCCAGGGTGGGCTGGGCCACAGGGCCTTGCCTGCCTCTGCATGGCAGTTGGCGAGAGGTAGGTGCTGCGTCCATGCTCCAGCCAGTGTCCTAGCTCTAGGACACAGCGCCCTGCCCAGGCACAGGGCCCTACCTCAAGTGTGCAGCTGACCCTGGGAAGTAGGCATGGGTGAGGAGAGAAAAAACAGGTTCCCATGTGGGCTCGGGACTTCCCTGCGGGGTCCAGCTGTGGAGGACATCGAGCAACCACAACAGGTCGCTGTAGCCACAGGGAGGGAGCACGAGGAGGAAGGAAGCTGGCCTGGGGAGAGGTATGGCACCTTGTAGTGGCTACAGGGAGATGCCTGGAGAGCCAGGAGGGCATTCCTGCCTGCACTCGAGGTGGCACAGGGCCTGGGGAGAGGCACCTGAATGCAGCTTCTGAGCCACGAGCTGCAGAGATGCTTCTCCCGCCTTTAGCCCACATGCTGCCTCATTCATGGCCATGCTTGCTGTCTGTCTGTGTAGGTGACACGAGAGTCACGCACGTACAGTGTGGGGGTGTGCACCGCGGCAGCTGGCCCAGAGCAGGGAGGCTGCAAGGACGGCGGTGTCTGTCTGCTGTCAGGGAGCAAGGGGGCATCCTTTGGACGGCTGGCGTCCATGCGGCTGGATTACAGGCACCAGGACGAAGCAGTCATTCTAAGCTACGTGAATGGCGATGCTTGCCCTCCAGGTAAATCTGTGCAACGGGGTAAATTTTAAATTCCTAGTAAATGTGAAATCAAACTTGGCAGCAAAAAAAAAAAAAAAAAAATTCTGATGAGTGAGCTTTAAACCCCGTGAGTGCGGGAAGCTTGGACTTGGGCTGGACGGGTTACGTTGCTTACTCCAGGGTGAGTGCTCCTGCCTCTACACGTTCATTCCATCAGTTGCCTGTCAAGCTTTGTCAGGTGAATCCTGGTGGTCGCAGGTGGCCAAGGGTGGGCAGCTCCCTTAGGGGCTTCTTGCTGGGAATCCTCAGGCGGCCATGCCTGGGAGGCACAGCTGTGGTCACTGGGTCTGGATCTTTCGGATGTTCTTCTTCATTCCAGAAACTGAGACGGGCGAACCCTGTGTCTTCCCCTTCGTGTTCAATGGGAGGAGCTATGACGAGTGTGTCCTAGAGGGAAGGTCGAGGCTCTGGTGCAGCACCACCGCTGACTACGACAGGGACCACGAGTGGGGCTTCTGTAGGCAGAGTGAGTGGCCTGGCTCAGGGCCTCGGCCCCCTGGGTTCTGCATCCCCCTGGGCTCTGCTCACACTGAGGCCATGGTGGATGTGCATGGTGGGTGGCCTGGCTCAGGGCCTGTGTGCCCCTGGGCTCTGCTCACACTGAGGCCATGGTGGGTGTACAGGTTACTGAGGCATGGTCCTGTTATGGGGCTTCTGCAGGCAGAGTGGGTGGGCTGGCTCAGGGCTTCCGTCCCCCTGGGCTCTGCATCCCCCTGTAGTGAGCATGGTCCTGGTATGTACAGTTTTTTTCACTAGGACTGTTAGCCACAGGGGCATGTTGTTGTTGCTGCGTGGGATCATCGGGCAACTGTGTGCATAGACCATAGGAGAGCTGCATTGAGAGGGACATTTGATTATACACTCATGAGAACACAGCGTTAGAGCAATAAAGTACCTGCAGTTACCTAAGCCCACCACCAGCGTTTATTCCTGGTGCTCAGATTTATGCCCAGCAGAACTGTTGCCAGTCACATGTTGGGGGCGCTTGGCAAGTTCAGCAGAAGCTAGGGACCCCTTCACTGACTTTCTGCTGTGTGACAGACATGGGGATTGTGTGGCTGGGGTCGGGGCTGGAGTTTCGGGGCCATATTTAGTGCACTTGCTTCCAAAATGCTTAGACACCACTGTCATGATGCAAGTTTCCAAGAAGAATAAGATGAGATCGATGCATGATAATTCATGTGGTTCTCGTCATCCATCGGGGACAAAGTGGGGCCCATGGAGGGGCTTAGATGTTAAGTTCATGGGGGATGGCTGTACTTTTCCTGCTGATTTTGACAGAAGGTTTTTCCTGGTCCCTTGAGGGATGCTGGTCTTCTTAGGTAATTGCAGGTATTTTCTTTTCTTTTTTTTTTTTTT
>PVKS010003106.1:0-108289 GCA_004027875.1 Aplodontia rufa
ACTCCTATAAGGTGTAGTGTTGACCCAACTTCTTTTTCTAGTAAATTTAAAGTTGTAGGCTTAATATCCAGGTCTTTGATCCATTTTGATTTAATTTTTGTTCAGGGCAAAAGATAAGGATCCAGCTTCAGTTGTCTACAAATGGCTGTCCAGTTTGTCCAACACCATTTGTTGAACAGGCTATCTTTCTTCCACACTATACTTTTGCCCCCTTTATCAAATATCAAATAGTTAAGGATATGAGGGTTTGTCTCAGGATCTTCTATTCAGTTCCACTGGTCTTCAGTTCTGTTTTGATACCAATACCATGCTGTTTTTGCTACTACAGCTCTGTAATATAATTTCAGGTCAGGGATTGAGATACCCCCTATTCCTTTCTATAGAGTAGTGTTTTGGGTAGTCTCGGTCTCCTGTTATTCCATATGAACTTGAGAATTGCTTTATCTATATCTCTGAAAAATGCCATAGGTATCTTGATGGGGATTGCATTGAATCTGTATAGGGCTTTGGGTAGAATGGCCATCTTTATTATATTGATTCTGCCTAACCATGAGCATGGAATATTTTTCCATCTGCTCAGGTCTTCTGTAATTTCTTTTTTTAGTGTTTGATAATTTTCTTTGAATAGGTCTTTAATATCCTTTGTAAGGTTGATGCCCAAGTATTTCATTCTTTTGGAAGTGATGGTGAATGGGAGAGATTTTCTGATTTCTTCTTCTGCAGGTTTGTTGCTGGTGTAAAGAAATGCTAGCGATTTGCTGGAGTTGATCTTGTAGCCAGCTACTTTGCTAAAATCACCTATGAGCTCTAGGAGTTTTCTGGCCGATGTTATTGGGTCTTCTAAGTATAAAATCATGTCGTTTGCAAATAGAGATAACTTGACTTCCTCTTTTCCTATATGAATACCTTTGATTTCCCTGTCTTGCCTGATAGCTTTGCCAAGCCAATTCTTAAATTAAAAAAAAAATTTATGGAGTTGGGGATTTAGCTCAGCGGTACAGTGCTTGCGTAGCATGCGCACGGCCCCGAGTTCAGTCCTCAGCCCTGAAAAAAAATTAAAAAAATGTATAATTTCAGGTTGACCTTTGTCTGAGTTTTATTTGGCACTTTTAGAAAAATGCTACTGTAATCCTTTTTGTCTTCCACATTAAAAGTTTAAGTAGTATTTTCCACAAAGGCAAAGGAAAGTAACAACAGATACATTATTACTGTAGATTTTTTTGTTCTTTGTTTTGTTTTGTTTTAAAGAGAGAGGGGGGCAGTGAGAAAGAATCTATTCTATTTTTACTTTTTCATGTGGCTTTAGTTGCTCTGACACTTTAATGTGTACTTGTTGCTTGGGTACCAACCCGTGTTCTTGCACATGCCAGGCAAGCACTGCAACCCCTGAGCCACTGCTCCACCCCAGTTTTTTTTTTTGTTGTTGTTGTTGTTTTTAACTCTACAGCTTGAAATGAAAGAACTTGATTCTTTAGCTAGGAAAATGTAGCCATGTCTTAGATCTGACAAATGCTGAACTCATGATTTCTTTCTTTTTTTCAAAAGGGATCTTTTTAATCTTAAAGTTGTTAAAAAATTTTTAAAAATTTAGTAATTTTTGTAGATTAGAAGAAAAAACAGCATTCTTTTTTATTTGAGACCAATTTTATTGATCTTTTTGATCACAAATATAAAAAACAACTTTGTTCACTTTGCGGTGTCTCACACATCTTTATCTTTTGTTCAGTTGAGCAAAATCTTTCCTTAGCAGTGCTTGTGATGTTTAAAAAATTACAAAATGATAGTTCAATTTATGAAGTTTTTTTTTGTTTTTTTTGTTTTTTTTTTTTGTTGTTGGTACTTTAACACTGAATTTCACCCACAGCCCTTTTTACTTTTTTCATTTTGAGAGAGGGTGGTGTCACTAAATTGTCAAGGCTGGCCTCAATCTTGTAGTCCTCCTTCCTCACCTTCCCAAGTTGCTGGGATTATTGGCATGTGCCACTGTGCCCATTTTATGAAACTTCTTTTTCTTTTTTTTTGTAAAGAGAATAAGAGAATCAATTTTATTTAGTCCTTCACATGGCCTTCATAGCTCCAACACTTCGTTGTGTACGTAGTGCTGGAGTTCAAACTCGTAACTTGTGAGCCACTGTTCCAGCCCCTTTATGAAATGTTTTTCCCCCCTCAGGGCTGAAGACCGAACTCAGGGGCCTTGTGTGTGCTAGGCAAGTGCTCTGCCACTGAGCTAACTCCCCAGCCCCTATGAAATGTTTTTTAATGTGGTATGTGACATATGCAGGAATAAACTTTCAGTTTCCAGAATTCTGCAGACAGAATTTATATAGATAGCCTTAGCTCTGAAAAATTCAAAACATTTTGATGCTTTTTATCCCTTTTGTTTTGGAGAGTTCCTTTCTGAATCAAAAACCATGTTATCCATCAAGTATTTTTCCTTTGTACTCACTTTCTTTGCATTTTCTTCAACTATTGATTTTTAGTAAAGGTTTTGTGAAGTTTTTAATGTTGATTAGACTTGGAAGCAGATTTAAGTATAGTGTTTAAAGCAAATGCTGTGGTTTTTTTTTTAAAGAGAGGTGGACAGTGAGAGAATCAATTTTATTTGGTTTTTCATATGGCTTTCATAGAGAGGAAAAAGGAAAAGCAAGGTGTGTGTGTGTGTTGGGGGAATCTCATTGAAATCAGAGGGAGATAAGTAGAGGCAAGGGACTGGAGTGGGATGGAGGAGAGGGGAAAATACTGGGAAATTATGTTGGCCAAATTGTATTGTTATATTATGAACATATATGAATATGTAACAACAAATCCCACCATTATGTACAACTATAATGCATCAATGAAAAATATGACAAAAGTTAACACAGGCAATAAGCAGAATATGTAATGGTAGAGAAACTTCATTTACAATAACAAAGAAGATAAAAGAGTGAGGAATAAACGTACTGAGAGATGTGTAAGAATACATAGTTTTTAAAAAAAATAATTAAATTTTTATTTGCTCGACATAGTCTTACATATTGGAGATAATCATTGTTACATGCTTCATGCGTACATGGATATTGACATAGTAAGTTAAGGCCAATCCTAGTCCAGGATCTCCCTACCTTCATCCATTCCTCAATCTCTTGTGTGCTAATACCCTCATGCTTTAATTGGAAATGAGCATATACATTTATATTAATTTTTGAGTTTCTCTGCCTACCCGTGTATAGTTAGGCTTCTCATGGGAGTCAGGTGTTCTCAGTTGTGTTGATAACCTCCTTTATTCCTTCCTCCCTTTTCTGCCTCCCTCCCTTCTCCCCTCACCTTCATAGTTAACATTTTCCCCACCTTATGAGAAATTTCAACTATATTGAGTGTATTACTTAAACTTAGCTAACTTTCATTCTGTCTCAGGTTTTACTCTAGTTTCCACATATGAGAGAAAATATTCGACCCTTAAGTCTCTGTGTTTGGATATTTCACTCAGCATTTTTTTTCTATTTTCATCTATTTGGCTGCAAATGCCATGATATCATTCTCTAATAGCAGAGTAGAACTCCATTGAAGAATACATAAGGTTTTTTTTTTCCTTTTTCTTTTTTAATTAGATGAATATGGAGTTACAATTGAGTGGGAAACATTGTCAAACAATCAAGAACAAATGTATATATGCATAGTTATCCAAGGCTAATACCATGTCATGGATGCCCTGCTTGGGTTGCCCATGTTTCTGTTTCCCCTAGAAGACCCCCTGAGTTAAATGAATATCTCGTGGAGGTCAGAGATCTCCTTCTGAGATGATACATAAGGTTTTAAAGGGCTGGGGATGTAGCTCAGTAGCTTAGTGTTTAATTCAAAAAAGAAATAAAGAAAATTTTGAGTCCCCTGAAAGATGCAAAAATGTGCTTCAACAAAGGACATTTTTGCCATTTCGTATTGGATGATTGAACATTATAAAAACTAGGTAAACATAAATGAAAGTACAGAGAATGAAATAATGAAGATGAAAGGAGAAATGAGTGAAGTAGGGAATAGAAAAATGTCTGATAATCAAAATCTTGATTATTTAAAAAGATTTACAAAATAGTTAAATCACTATCTCAAGCAGACAACAACAATAAAAAGGCACAAGTGAGAAATGTTAGGGCAAAAACAATCATTCGAACAGAGGATATTTTGGGGAAGACATTACTTCATAGGCAGGCCTCTATACAAATAAATTTGTTAACCTAGATGATATAGTGAATTTCCTAGAAAACACTGCTTTCCAAAATTGTTTCAGTAGTGATAGAAAGCTTAACTGTACGTAAGCACCTGTATCCATTGGAAAAGAAAGTAGAGAAAGTTAATAAGGAACAAACACACAAAACAGTATCAGGCTTATTTGGCATCATGGGTGAATTCTATCTCCTTCAATTTCTGAGACTAATATTCTTAGTATTATATATAAAATAGAAAAAGATAAAAAATTAAAGGGGAATTTCTGAATTTTTTTTTACCAAACATTTAACACTGGCACATAAACCTGGTGAAGACAATGTAGAAAAGGAAATTGCAGTCTAATCCCAAAAATAAATATATAAGAGCAAATAAAACTAATAAATTCCAACACTAAGCTTGTAATAATATATAACTTAAAGATCTTTTGTTTGAGTTCATTCATTTGAATGCTTTCATTTTATTCATATGACTGTTGAAGGCTTTGAATTTTCCTATGATCATTGCTCTAAATGTGTACTGCATATTTAAGTATGTAATATTTTCATGGTCATTTTTCTGTTTTGTATTTTCCCTTTCATGTAAAAATTATTTAATAAAAGGTTTAATTTCCAAGCAAAAGGGCTTTTTGTTTTTTAAAATTTGTTATTCTAGTTAATTATATTTTGAAATAAGACTATTTATTACTTGTAATATATCTACTTTGTGGTACTTACTCATTCTTTGGGACTTAATGTGGAATCAAAATAGATATTGCATATGCACTTTTGAAGAATAAAGCTTATTTTGTTTTTTTTAAAGAGAGAGAGGGACAATGAGCTAGAAAGAGAGAATCAATTTTATTTAGTTTTACTGTGGCTTTTATTGCTCCAACACTTTCTTGTATACATGGTGTTGGGGTACAAACCTGTGTCCTTGCTTATGCCAGGCAAGTGCTGTAACCTCTGAGCCATCAACCTCCAGGTTAAAATTTCGATCATAAAGATCCTCCATAAGATTTTGTTATTTTGGTATTCTCTATCCTTACTTTTCCATTTTGTATACTTGATTTGTGTTGTACTGACAATGGTGTGTAAAATGTCTAGTATATGTGTACTTTCAACCTTATCTTCTTGGATCTCCTATAGTTTTTGTTTCAGGAAAGTGCATTATATGGAACAAAGATATTCATAACAGCTATGTTATTTGAGAATTGTAGATTTAAAAATGACTTGCCTTTAATACCTTTTATTTTAAATTTTACTTTGATATTGGGATACTAATTACTGCTTTTTGTTTTCATTTGCCCAGTATATCTTTATTTTATTTTTAGCCTTTCTCTCTATGTCTCTTATAGGTAGCGTATAACTAACTGGTTCTTGCTTTATGAGACAAACTAAAATATGTTTTTTTCCTTTTAAGCCCCAAACATATTTGACTTGAGAACAATGGCAGGCATTTTTTGGTAGCTTGATTTGCAATTGGTCAACAGCAGTTATTTACCATAAATTAAGTGAGTCAAGTCTGCTGCTCTAAAGTTTTGATAAAAATGTATTTGAAATGCATAATAAGAGAAAATCTTTTTCTAAAAAACAAACATTGTGTCATTTGGAGGGTATGAAGTTAAGAATGATTTTATTTTTTATTCTTTCTGAGTATATCAAATTAAATTGCTAAGTGAAAGAATAACAGGTATGTATAGTTAATGGTCAGTTGGTAAATCTTAGTAGTGCTGCTTTGGAATACTTCGCAGAAATGGAAAAATTGAATAATTGTAGTAAATGTATAACATTCTGTTACATGTCAGGTAGTTTCTAGTTCTTTACTTTCAACAAATTGAAAGAAGACCTAATCAAGTTATCAATTGACACATCATTTAAAGTAGTTTTTGATGGTAGATCATAGTGTAAGTTTTTACATAGAAGAAATTGATTGATTTTGCTGTAACAAAATTGTGATTTGCTTCTTAACATGAATAATGTTTCTTAATGATTATACCTAGTAAAACTGAAATTAGAAGAGAATTGAGAACCTATCTTATTATAACAGGAAAAGTATTCTTTTTTGTATACATTAATTTTTTAAAAAGAAGGCCTATCCAATTCACTGAGTTTCTTGTTCATAAGACTTTATTTTTTCAAATTGTTTATCAAAATTTGTAATATTTATGTTCCAGTATCTGCTAATACTAACTGCTATATTGGCTCTTTGCACACTTCTATTTTAAAAACTTACATACTTTTGGTCATAGAAAATATAAACTTCTGTAGGTCTGCAGATGTAGCTCAAGGCTACTTACCTAGCATTCATGAGGTTCTGTGTTCACTCCCCAGCACTGAACCATCAAAAAATCCCAACAAACGTATAAATTTTAATCAGTAGGCACATTTTCATTGCATAGAAATATGATGGAATGAGTAATTAAAGACTTTCAGGTATAAAATATCACAAGTTAAAATTCTACGTAGACAGTGGAATAAAATGCAAGTTCAAGAAGATAAAAGAATGGTGAAGTAAAATTTCTCACATTAACATGGGTTATGTATTTTTTAAGTAGATGAGGATGAATATCAACTTGTTATGCTGTTTAGGCTTCTTTGGATGCATTTAAAGAGTAACATATAGCTTTATTTAAAAATGTTAATATTCGCTGGGTGGTGTACACCTGTAATCCCAGAGGGTTGGGAGGCTAACGATGGAGGATGGCAAGTTCAAAACCAGCCTTAGCAACTTAGCAAGAACCTGTCTCAAAATAAAAAATAAAAAGGGCTGGGAATGTGGTCATTGGTAAAGCACCCCTGAGTTCAATCTCTGGTATCAAAAAAAAAAAAAAAAAGTCAATATTACAGTAAACCAGAAACTATATCCTTTGTGTTAGTAGAAGCACTGTATCCTTTGCATTATTAGAAGCTTCTAATGCAAAATTATAGATATAATAAAAATACAAATATGTGTAATTTTACAAATTCTTTTGTGGTTATGAACATTTATTTTTGAATACTATTGCCATAGACATGTTTGAAAAGAAACTATGTTAGAGAAGGCTGTTGTGTAATGCATAGAGAATATTTTTTAGTTTAGCTTACAGATGCATAGGCAAATACGGTAATTTGAAAATGGCCTGATAATTGAGTCTTGAATATGAATGTAACAGTCATAGTTAATCTGTTGAGGTCAGTTCCATCCAAAATTGAAATATAATTTTTCTTTTTTGGCATTTAATGTAATATTTTCATTTATAAAATAATACAATTTTATTTATCGTCTCCTTTCTGATACAATACAGATAAAATGATCTTGAACCATTAGAGGGCAGTGTGAATTTATCTTTGGAATTAGCTTTCACAAGATTTGATACTTTTGAGTAACAAGCTTAATATATATGTCATTTAAATTAATCAATGTTTTTAGTTGAAATTAAAATCTTTCCTTTGAGAATTTTAATGAAAATTCTGATGGCAGTATAAAAAAAGTTAATTCCTTCTTAGTTTTCTTCTTTCACCTTCCCTGCCCCTAAACATATTAGAGCTTTTACCAAGTTTGAAAATTATACATTTGATTTTAACGTATACCTTGATTTGCAGCTGAAGAAATACCTAAGTCACATTGTAGACTGCTCCATGGAATAAAGGATTTTAAGACAAATTTGAGAAGTGCTGCTTACCCTATTCCTCCTAAAAATTCCTTAAAGATTCTTAAAGATTTCATGAAAAAAAGTATATAAGTGGCTTCCAGCCTAGGCTAAGTATCAGTCTCTCCTGGAGGACTTCAAACAGACATGCCTAGGCTCTGTCTAGACTAATTATTTCAGAATTTCTGGTTGAGGATCTTGAACCAATTTTAAAAGTTCCCCTGGTGATTCTAATGCCTAGTCACTGAAATACTGCCACCCACCCCCAATACACATTATCCCCCTTAACATTACAGATTAGGAGATGTTGGTTTAGGTAGTCATAGAAATTTTGAAAGAGGTAAAGTGGAAGGTAAAAATTAGTTAACCACAATTTCTAGGGAATCAGTTGTTCTGTACTCATTTTTCCAAATCGCCGAGGATTCACCGCTTTTTAGAAACTCTTTATTTAGTATATTTTTTGACAGATTTTTTTCTTAAAGTTATGATGTACATTTTTCATATCCTTAAACAGAAAATACCCCCATTGTGAGCATAAAGATTGCTTCATGATGACTCAGTGTCAACCATGTAAACTGCAAGCATTATTATAAACTTTATAAGATATGTACATGGTTTATTCTTATGCCGGGGACTCGTACACATCTGTTTCTGAGTACTCAAGCCTGCCTTTGTTAACTTTCTAAATCATCCCTGGTAGACCGATTGTCATCTCATTTCTTCATTCCAGTGTACCTTTTGCATTGCACTATTTCACCTCTTTAATGCTATAAAATTGTCATTGTCTTGAAAACATTGTGGTCAGAATTGGGATCAAGGTAACACTTACAAGGCTCTGATTGGGCTCTAAGGTATTCTTGATGTGTGAAGTGAATGCTAATTTGTGAATTTTTTTTTTACTTCAGAATTTATTGTTAAATAATATATGTTATATATATGTAAAAGGTCATGAAGTGTTTTGCTTAGAATTGGGCAGAAATAACAGTTGTTCTAATAAATTTCATAAAATTATTTTCTTGTAATTTGAGAAAGGATTCATTTGGGCCTTTTATAAGCTTTTGAATGTGGGAATTGTTCATCCTCTTCTTTGTGTGTATATTTAAAAAAGTAAAGCTTACTTTCCAAAATTAGAATATTTGCTGGTAAGTACTGCATACTTTTAGTGCATGTTATCTGCTCACTTGGTAATATTATTCATGGTACCTCTATGAAGATGTTTCTTTATTGACTTTTCTTTTATTTAGCATTGCTTTTGTACTTTCATTTAGAGCCTTTATAAACTTTTTTGGTCCTCCGTCGGTTGCCCTTTGTTTCCATAGTTTGTTTTTGGGAACCAAAAGGGTTACTTGGTAACTTTTTGATTTCTAGATGTAATAACATCTGTTCACTGGAGACAGAGAGAGAGAGAGAGGGAGAGAAAAGAGAGAGAGAGAAAGAAGAAACAGAACTGCAGGATCTCAGCACTCTGCCACTGAGCTCCCACCTCTGCTGGGGTTATTAAAGAATGATTTCTTTTCTTGTTTTAGTATTGGCAAATGGCTTTAAATTTTTTTTGAGTATGATCTGTGGTAAGGAATATATTTTTAATACTGTAATTTCATCCCTACATACATATATGATCTGTGAAAAAAGGTCTGTAAGGAGTAATCCCCTTAACCTATGTGTTATATACTCTAATATTTTGTTTTTGTTCTATTAGGAGTTTTGATTTATTTCATGACCTGGTACTGGGTCATAATTTATATTTTGAAAAGAATAATTTAGATGACTTCTAGGGTTTCTTCCAACACCAGGATTCTGTTATTGTGAATCAATAACCTCATAGAGAATTAAAATTCATCATAAAACAACTAGAAACCAAGTTAAATTAGGAATGGTAATAGGAATTTCTGTGAGACATCTGGATATCCAGTGTCATCATTTGCCCAGAAAGCATAGAAAAGGAAAAAGAAGAAAAAAAATTTCTGAATAAAGTCTGTTGGTAATATATTAGTTATAAAGTTCACTGTCCTGAACAGGAAATTTCTTTAAATTGGTGCATTATAGTTTTATACATTGAAGGGTTTTAATGTTACATTTTCATACATGCACACATCATTTATCCCCCCAACACTCCCCACCCTCTCCCCCTTCCACCTCCCCACTCCTGCCTTCCCCTTTCTACCCCTCCATCCTACACCTAGTCTTCAAGGCTGCCCTCAGTGCAATTGGTCATCCCTGTTTGATGAGTCTATTTGGTAAACTTACTGTTCTCTCACTCTTTCCTATATTGTACTCTAGCTTTCACATATGAGAGAAAACATTCAACCCTGAAGTTCAGGGTTTGGTTAATTTCACTCAGCTTGGTTTTCTCCATTTCCATCCATTTACCAGCAGAGGTGATGATTTCATTTTTTTAAATAGCTGAGTAGAACTCCATATTGTTTGTTTGTGTGTGTGTGTGTGTGTGTGTGTGTGTGTGTGTACACACCATAGTTTCTTGATCCATTCATCCAGTTATTACCATCTGTGTTGATTCTGTAATTTAGCTATTGTAAATTGTGCTGCTATAAACATTGATATAGCTGTGTCGATGTAGTGTGCTGAATTTATGTCTTCTGGGGAAGTACCAGGAGTGGGATAGCTGGATCCATATAGTGGTTCCATTCCTAATTTTTTTTTTGAGGAGTCTCCATACTGCTTTCCAGAGTAGTTGTAGTAGTTTGTAGTCCCACCAACAGTGTATAAGGGTTCCTTTTTCTCCACACCCTCTCCAGCATTTGTTGTTGTTTGTATTCTTGAGCTTTGCCATTCTGACTTGGGTGAAGTGAAATCTTTTTTTTTTTAGAAGGAGAGAGAGTATTAATTTTTATTGAGTTTTTCACATGGCTTTTTTTGCTCTGACACTTAGCTGTGTATGTGGTGCTGGGGTTTGAACCCATGTACTCACGCATGCCTGGCAAGCACTGTAACCACTCAGCCACTGCTCCAACCCTGAAGTGAAATCTTAATGAAGTCTTGATTTGCGTTTCCCTAATTGAAAGAGGTGTTGAACATTTTTTCATATATTTGTTGGCCTTTTGTATTTCCTCTGTTCAGAAGTTTCTGCTTAGCTCTTTTGACCATTTATTGTGTTATTTGTGTGTTTGGTGTTAAGCTTTTTGAGTTCTTTGTGTATCTTGTATATTAGACCCCCTTCAGAGGCATAGCTGTCCAATATTTTCTCCCATTCTGTAGGCTTTCTCTTCACATTCTTAATTAATTCTTTAGCTATGTAGAAGCTTTTTAGTTTAATGGCATCCTACTTATTGATTCCTGGTTTAAATTCTTGCCTTATTAGGGTCTTATTTAGGAAGTCAGTGCCAGCTCTTTTATGGTGGAGTGTTGACTCTGTTTTCTCTTCTAACAATTGTAAGGTATCTGGTTTAATTCTTAGGTCTTTGATCCATTTCAGTTTGAGTTTTGTGCAGTGTGAGAGATGTGGATCCAATTTCATTTTTCTGCATATGGGTATACATCTTTCCAAGCACTATTTCTGAATGGTAATTTTTTAATATGACTATGATGAGTAAGAGATGGAAAGTTAATAAGCAGTATTGAAGTTGAATTTGTTAATCCTATTTGATAGTTCTTTTTGGGTATTTAGAAAGACTATTCTAAATTGTGGAGTGGGGGGCTGATATTTATAATCTTTTCCTTTTTTTATAATTTCCATTGCCATAGGGAAAAACAAAAATAATGAGGAATATATGAATGTATAAATACTTTCTAGAAAACTGGAAAAAATCAACATCAGTAACTAGGAGCCCTGTGCTGAGGAAGGTGTTTTGGTGAGCGATATTAGCCAGTCTAAATAAAATTAGCATTCTTTACCTGAAAATGTAAAGCAAGAATAGCAATCTGCTGAAGTGATAAGACATTGAAAATGCCACTCATTATTATTAATGAGTGAAATATTAAAAGAAAGATTTCAACTGGCCAAGTTAGAAGTAAGAATACCCTCCCCCCTCAAGAAAAACCCTCAAACCCAACCCTTTAAAGGATATTACCCTTGATAGTAAGGAAACGAGGCAAATTTAAAGTTAGAGGTTAAAAGTTTAAAGATTACATACTGGGTATTTATTGTATATCTGTTACCGTGCTTAGAGTAGTAAGGTGATTCAAGGGAAATGTATGAAATTGCTCCTGCTCTGGAGGAATTTCTGTCCTATTATCTGTTTTCAGATAAGATGCCAACAGAAGTTAAATATGATCTACAATCTGCACACAGATGTGATGATTCTCCCAGGTATGTATTTTTATCCCCATTTTTACCCATGAAGAAACTAAGTTACTTAAGATCATACATGCAGTAAATTATAAAAGTGGAATTTAAATCTGTTTGACTTTAAAATCCATTCAGTGAACAATTTTGTTATTGGGCATTTTGGATATTATGAAATAAAGTATCATTTCAAAAGATATTTTTTTCTAAAATTAAAATCACCATGAAGGGGCTGGAGCATTGGCTCAGCAGTTACTGTGCTTGCCTGGCATCATGCATGAGAAAGTGGGTTTGAACCCCAACACCACGCACACAGTCAAGTGTTGGAGCAACGAAAGCCACATGAAAAACTAATAAAAAAATTGATTCTCTCTCTCTCCCCCTCTCTCTCTCTGGCTTTATCTTAAAAAATAAAAAGATGGGGAGCTGGGGATGTGATTCAGTTGATAAGCGCTACTGGGTTCTGTCTCTGGTACCAAAAAGGGAAAAAAGTTAGGAATAATAGTACGTATAAAATTTTAGGATGCACATAGAAATCTTCAGAATGTGGGTATTACTGCTGGGGATATAGCTCAATGGTAGACTACTTGCCTAACATGTGGGAGGCCCTGGATCTAATACCCAGCACTGCAGCAAACAAACAAAACAAGAGAGAAAGATATTTCTAGGTCCTGTTGGTCTAGTTGTTTTATTCTTTCTGCCTTGTTTCTTTTAAAAATAAAAAGATTTATTTAGAAAGATTCAAAGGCAGTTTGAATCCTCTGTTCCCAATCCCCAGTCTCCCCCAATGGTTACATTTTACATAACCTTGTAGAACAATATCTGGATATTGAATTCCACATTGGTGGGAGGTAGGCTGTAATTCTGTCTTTTTATTATACGTGTTGGTTTGTGTAACTGCTGCCGCAGTCAAGATACAGAACTCCTCCATTACCACATGTGTCTCCCTCATCCTGCCCTTTTACAGTCACACCTTCACTCTCCTGACCCCCACTTACATCCCTTGACAATCACTAATCTCTTCTCCATCTGTGTCCTTTTGTCATCTGGATAATGCTATATAAGTGGAACCACGTAGTGTGTGACTTTTTGAGTAATATTTTGTGCTATGGTATGAATGTACCATGTTTTGTTTACTTACCTATTGAGGGATATTTTGGTTTTTCACTTTCAGTTATTCTAAACAAAGCTGCTGTGAACATTTGTATTTGGGTTATATGTGGACATAAATGTTAATTTCTCTGGGATTAAATGCCCAGAAATGCAATAGATGGGTCAGGATAAGTGTATGTTCAGATTTCTGCTATGCTGTTTTCTGGAGTGGCTGACCATTTTGTGTCACAACCAAGGATATATGAAAGGTCCAGTTTCTCTTCATTTTCACCAGCATTTGTTGTCACTAAGTTTTATTTTAGTCAAATTGATAGGTATGTAGCAATTATCGTTGTAATTTTTTTTTAAGAGAGAGAATTATTTATTTATTTATTTTTCATCTGGCCTTTGTTTCTCTGACACTTAGTTGTATATGTGGTGCTGGGGTTCAAACCTGGGTCCTTGTGCATTCCAGGCAAGTGCTCCAATGCTGAGCCACTGTTCCAGCCATATCTTGTAATCTTAATGTACATTTCCCTAATGACTTGTATTGTTGAAAATATTTTTATTTAATTATTATTATTATTTGCCATCTCTCTGTCCTCTTTGGTGAAGTGTCTGTGTTGTCTGCACATTTTCTTTTGTATTGTTTCATGTACTATAGAGTTTTGACAGTTTCTTACATATTCTTACATATCCAGTCCATTGTTAGAAATGTGGTTTATAAATGTTTTCTCTATTTCTCTAGTTTGGTTCTTCAGCTTTTTTTTTCTTCTTATTGTGGTTTTGAGTATCAAACATGGGTCCTTGTACATCATGTTCAGCAAGTGCTCTACCATTGAGTTACACCCTCAGACTCATTCTCTTAACATGGTCTTCCACAGATCAAAAGCTTTAAATTTTGATCAAGTCCAGTTTATAAACATTTTTAATTTTTGTTATGTTTGTTATTCTGGGGAATGAACCCAGGGGTGATTAACTACTGAGCGACATCCCCAGCCCTTCTTAATTTTGAGATAGGGCTTAGTAAATTGCTAAGAGTTTTGCTAAATTTGCTGAGGCTTGTCTTGGCATCCTGAGTTGCTGGGATTACAGGTATGCAACACTGTGTCCAGCCCAGTTTTATCTTTAGAGTGTGTTTGGTGTTATGTCTAAATCTCTTCATCAAATCCTATGACCCTATAGATATCTCCTAAGTTTTCTTTTAAAAGTTTTATGGTCTTTATTGAACTTTCCATTTCTTTTTATTAGATAAATTTCTTCTTATTAAATGTTTTGTTTAGGTCAAAGTTTTTCTGTTTATGTTTTGTTATTTGACTGCCTGTGGCTATCCAGTTGTTCTAGCACCAGCATCATTTGTTGGATAGTTTATCCTTTCTCCATTGAATTGCTTTTGTGCCTTTGTTGTAAAACGTCAGTTGGTCATTCTAGTGCGGGTATATTTCTGTATTCTCTATTACATTTTCTTCGTCTCTGTCTTTCTCTTGCCAATTCCATTCAGTCTTGGTTACTGAAGTTACATTATCAGTATTAACATTATATAGTGTGACTTATCATACTTTATGCTTCTTTCTCAAAATTGTTTTGAGGTATTTGTCCAAGTGGAGGCCTATTCCCTGGGAAACAGATTTGGGATCCCAGTGGGTGAAGGAAGATGCATGGGGCACAGTTAGAATAGTAGACATTTTTTATTAAAAGACAGCAGCCCCTAGCCTCCAGCTCCAATCCCCAGCCTCCAGCCTCCATTGTTTTCCAGGCCATTTTTATATGCAGGCCAAACAAAGAAGGCACACTGCCAATAGTTTTAGTGAGTACATACTCACAAGCAAATGTTTATGACCTTGAGTCCATACACTGAATGAAGGTGTTCATGACCGTGGCTTAATACTAAAAACAGCCTGCTGGAAGCTTTGGCAGGGAGTCTACCTATAGCCATCTTGGGCCTGCCCTGCAGTGTTTCATTTCCTTAATCTTTCCATATATCATAGAATAAATCTTTTCTTATATTTTTACATACAGTTTCCCTGTGTTCATTGTGAGTATGTAGAAATAGAGTTGATCTTATGTTTTGATCTTGTATCTTATGACATTGCCAGCTCACTTATTTTTACAAAATTTTTAAAATGTGTTTCTTGGGGTTTCCTACAGAGATAGCCATGCCCTCTTCAAATAAGAACAGTTTTATTTCTTTTTGATCTATTTGCCTTTTTATTTCTCTTACTATAGTGGCTAGATTTTTCAGCACTCATTTGAATAAGAGTGATATGAACGGGCATCCTTGATCTCAGGACCAAAAACATTCAATCGTTTATCATCAAGTCTGATTTTAACCTTATCTTTCCATGCATTTTAAAAATCAAGTTGAGTATGTTCTTTTTTTATTTATAATTCTTTGAAGGTTTTTTATTATGAATGAGTATTAAATTTTAAGTGCTTTCGCTGCACTTAAGTGATCTGATCACATGTCTTTTTTTTGACCTCTTAATATGATAGATTACATTGATTTCCTCTTTTTTTTTAATATTGAGTCAGCCTTACATGCCTGCAATAAATGCAACTTGATCATAGTGTAAGATTCTTTATGTGTGTTGCTGAATTCTACTTGCTGATATCTTATTAAGAATTTATAGCTATGAAGGACATTTATTTCTAGTTACCTTTTATGTATTTATTTACTTTTGGATATGCTGATATATTTATTTACTTTTGGATATGCTGATTTTGGTTTTAAGATTGTATTAGACTTACATAAAGAATTAGGACATGTTCTTTCTTTCTGGAGAGATTTTGTAGAGTTGATGCTAATTCTTTAAAAGTTTAATAGAATTCTTCTCTGAAACCATCTGGATGTAGGGATTTCTTTTTAAGATTTATTTATTTATTTATGCATGCATGCTGGGGATGGAACCTAGGGCTTCACATACACTTGGCAAGTGCTCTGCCACTGAGCTATATCTCTAGGCGCAGGAGTTTTAAATTTGTTAATTCAATTTCTTGAATACTTATAGAGCTGTTTGAGTTACCAGTTTTGTATTGGATAAATGTGATAGTTGATTGCTTTTTGAGGATTCAGTCCATTTTATATAAATTGTCAAATCCACATGTTTTTAAAGTTGTTCTTAGTACTTCCCTCTTTTTATGTCTGCATGGTTAATAGTGATCACCCTTTTTCGTTTCTGATATTGGTTAGTTACATCTTTTGTCCTTTTTTTTCCTTTGGCATTCTTGCTAGATATTTGTCTTTTTTTTTTATTGTTTTCGAAGAACCAGAATTTTGTTTCATTGCTTTTCTTTGTAGTTTTTCTGTTTCCAGTTTTATTGATTTCTTATTGATTTACTTTTTTCTGCTTGCTTTAGTTTTATTTTCCTCCTCTTGTTCATTATGACTGAGGTAAGAGCTTAGATTATTAAATTCAGACTTTTCCTTCTTATGTATACATTTAGTACTGTAAATTTTAGTGCTATAAATTTGTTGGATGCATGGCCTTACATGAGTCTCACAAATTTTGATAGTTTCAATTTAAAATCCATTTTAGTGTATTTTTAAAATAAATAATTGATACTTTGCCTTTGACCCATGGATTATTTTTGGGACTTACTGGATTTCACACTTTTGAACTTGTATTGTCAAAGGCCATATGGACCTTTTTCTTTATGACTACTGTCTCTTAGTTTGAAGCTGTTATTAGGTCTAACCTGTAGGGATAGTTACCATTTGTCTTAGATAGACATTTGGCATTTCAGAGGACACCCACACTCATTGTTTTACTTCACATAGCCTGTGCTCCTTCTGGAATATTAATTCCTTCTTGCTAAAGTCATATGCATGTATTGCCTTCCTCTGTGTGTGTAATATATTCATGGTCAGTAATACATAAATGGTTTTAGGCGCTTCACGATGTTGCCTATACTGATCAGGGAATATAGCTACCTACTTTGGGAATGTTTGATTGGAATTTCATGTATTCTGAATTTAGTTTGAGAAATGTTCAGATTTTTAACTTTTGCCAATGGGTAGAGGTCATTGCTGTTTACTGAGATGGGCAAGAATGGAGAATACACAGAAGTGCAATTAAATCTTCTGCCATAGACATGCCTGTATGACATCTAAGAGTAATTGTCAAGTATGTGATTGATATAGGAAAAAAATCTAGAGGAAAGTCTAGATTAGGCAGATATTGTTGCTTACAGTATTGACCAAGAACCACTCTTCCAGACCTCATTACTTCTCTGACCTCATTATTGTTGTCCACCATTCTATTGTGGAATATGGTTATGTGCTTGCCTGGCATGCACAAGGATTTGGGTTCGAACCCCAGCACCCCATGTACACAACAAAGTGTCAAAGCAATGAAAATCATGTGAAAAACTAATAAAATTCTCTCTTTCTCTCTCACTATCCCTCTCACTTAAAAAAAATAGTCTCACAGTATTTAAAATTTTATTTTCAATGTGTTTGATGTTTATCTACTCTGTTAGAGATTATAAAGTTTTTCAAAAAGTGTTTTAAGGAATTTTAGTTTTTCAGTTCTTCATAAACATTGCACCAAAGAAAGTAATTGAGTATTTTTGGACAGTGCTATATTAAGCCAGTGGATTTTCTTACCACAGGACTTCTCAATACTTATGATGTTCATTTGTACATTACAAGCTTCCTAGAAGTGTAGCACTTCCCAGACTCAGTAGGCCATGGATCCTATTACGTTAATGAATAATCTTTGGATATAGAGCAAACCTTAGGAAATTCTGGTTTACATTATTTGGTCAATATCTTTTTTTAATTTTTTAAAAAAATTATTAAAGAGTTATTGTACCATCATAAATGCATATAACAGTATGATATGCAGTTGCTCCTAAACCAGTTACCCCCACATTGCACACAACCTAGTCTCTTGATTCTTCTATATTTTGCCCCTACAACTGATATAAATTTTTTAATTGTGAATTTTCCATAATTAAATGATTACATAAGTGTTATTTGGATTCTGGGGGGATTCAGAGTATGCTACATTTTTTATTGTCTCCCCCTGCTTTTCCACTCACCCCTACATATCTTTGGTTCCCTTCCATTATGTGTTGCTATGCCTTTGGTGGTTCTAATACATGAGTCTGACAACCTTTCACCCAAGTCTGGGTTTAGCTCTAGCCTCCACAAATGAGGGAAAACATTTGACCTTTGAGACTCTGGGTTTGGTTTGGCTAACTTTGCTCAGCATTTCTTCCAATGCCATCCATTTACCTTCAAAGGCCACAATATAGTTGTTTCTAATGGCTGAGTAGAACTCCATTGCATGCATATATATATATATATATATATATATATATATATATATATATATGTATGTACCAGAGGTTTTGGATCCATTCATCCAGTGAGGGGCATCTGGGTGGTTCCATAATTTAGCTATTGTAAATTGGGTTGCTATGAATGTAGATTTTGCTATCTTGCTGTAATGTCAAGATCTTAATTAGAACAGTTTTCAACAGTCCTTTGGTTTTTCTAAGATGTTTAATACTACCAAATGGAACAGCACTAACTATGAAAATGCTAAGATTCTTGTGGCCATGTTTTAATAGTAAGTATTACATTTGGGATTAATGAACTTCTGTATTTGGCATAAATGTAATAACTTCATATAACTCAATGGGCAAATACTACAAAGAATGATTTTAATTCTGTGTGAAATTTATGACGTAGGAATGTGTAATTTAACACTTTTCTATCATGTTATTGCCTCTTTTTTGTGACTTTGAAATATTAAGAATATTTCGTTTTAGTTTTCTTAGCTTTGGTATAATCATTATTTTGGCAAATTAATAAATGAGAAAAATAATGGCATAGTACAAATGCAACATTATGTATATTCTATTATTATTAAAAAGAGGGTTTGGAAAGTGTTTCTAGTAGCCACTTTTCATGTATTTCTAGATTGTGGGTTGGCTCTTGGGCTCGAACCAGTATTATCATTTTTTTTTTTTTAAAGAGAGAGGGACAGTGAGAGAAAGAGAATCAATTGTATTTAGTTTTTAATGTGACCCTCATTGCTCTGACACTTTGTTGTGTATGTGGTGCTGGGGTTTGAACCCATGTCCTCGAGCCTGCCAGACACATGGCGTAACTGCTGCTGACCCACTGCTCCAGTCCCGAGTATTATCTGTTTTTGTATAGCACTTATAATTGAAGTTTGTACATTTTTAAGTTATTGAAAAGTCAGTAGAAGGATATTTTGTGATGTGTGAAGATTATTTGAAGTTCAGATTGAGGTTCCTTTGATAAAGTTTTCTTAGCGCAAGGCTACACTCTTTTGTTTACGTACTATCATAACTGCATTCACACTACAGCAGCAGTGTTAAGGCCATGTGCCAGGAACCAGTAGGCCTGCATAGCCTGTCTGGCTCTTTTCAGAAAATTTGCTGACTCTTGACTTATAGTAGTGCACGATGGAGTGTGTGGGGTTATTTGATGGGTTTATGAGGTACTGTTTTATGAGTAACCAATACTCCAAATCAGTGTCTTCTGATAATTTCCATGTATTTGTCTTCAGTGGTTTTAGTGTTCTCTGTTTTCTGGTAGATTCTGTTTTTTTTTTTTTTTTTTTTGGTTTTTTTTGTCTCAGGGATTGAACCCAGTGGCACTTAACAACTAAGCCACATCCCCAGCCCTTTTTATTTTTTATTTTTGGACAGAGACAGGGTCTTACTAAGTTGTTTAGGGACTTGCTAAGTTGCTGAGCCGGCCTTTGAACTTGTAATCCTCCTGCCACAGCCTCCGAGATGCCTGGATTGTAGTAGTGCAACACTGTGCCTGGCCTATTTCATTTTATTTTTACCTAATTTTCTTCCTTTTTCCTATTAATCAGTAAACAGTGTATGAGGTCATATACTGTGATAGAAAATACTTGGATTTGATAAATATTTCTTTGTAGAACAAATAAATTTTGAATAAATTGGTATTTTTCCCATATAGGTGATTTGTGGAGAAAATTCTATTATATTTGAAGTTGACTTTGATGGTTGTTTTTAAAAGTAATTATTTTAAATGATTCTGTTAGTAGCAGAATAATATTGGAGTTAATTGAATTGATAATTTATTGTTTTTCTAACACAGCTGGAATAAATCAAATATTCTTGGAATACTGTACCTCTTTGATTTGATTGTTTCTACCAGCATAACTGTATGTAATCTAAAGTATATAATCTTAAGTATTGTATATTCTGCTTGATAGTTCTTATTGACTCTTAAGAGGATTGGTTAAATTTTTGTTTCCAAAATTTGAATAATTTTGAAAACAAATTATTTGTTTTTGTAAATGTTGTGGTTTGGGAGAGGTGAAAGTATTGTCAGACAAGAGCAAGGATAATGGAATTATTGGTGTCCTGTTCAACGTTACATGTAAAATTTTAAAGAGGTATCTTTAAATAACCCTAAGGTGCTAAACCTACAGTCTTTATTTTTGCTTTTAATTTTTACTTTTTTTGATGGTATTAGGGGTTGTACTCAGAGGTTTGTGTATGCTAGGTAAGTGCTCTGCCATTGAGCTTTATCCCTAGCCTTTAAAAAAAATTGAGACAGTCTCGCTAAGTTTCTTAGGCTGGCCTTAAACCAGTGATCCTCTTGTCTTAGCCTCCCAAGTGGCTGGGGTTCCATGGTGTACCACACCTGGCTTAACCATGTCTTTTTTTTTTTTTTTTCTACCAGGGATTGAACCCAAGGGCACTTTACCACTAATAAAGAGCTGTATCCCCAGCCTTTTTTATTTTTTATTTTGTGATAGGGTCTCTTACTAAGTTGCTGAGGCTAGCCTTGAACTTGTGATTCTCCTGCCTCCATCTTCCAAGATGCTGGTCTTGTAGGCATGCCTGGATTGTGTTAATTTTTGCACTAAAATATATATTGTAGCATTTTCTTATTGGAACCATTTGTGTATTCAACCTTTTTTTGTGTTTTCAGAAATAGTTTATTTCATTCAGTTTGGACAGAATGTCAGTGATACCTTATGAAAAAAATTTTAGAAGTGAGGATATTGACTGAATATAAGAATATCTTGGGAGATATTAAGCCTAGAATTTTAGTGTACAGTTTTGTTTAAACCGCCAGTGTAATTGGAGTTACTCTGACGTACAGTCCTTTTTTTTTCTCTGAAGAGTATTCTAGTGATACAAGTAGTAGTTTTGTTTTGTTTTCTTTTTTTCTGGTACTGGAGATTGTACCAAGGGTGTTCTCCCACTGAGCTACATCTCCAACCCTTTTAAAAGTTATTGTACTTTGAGGAAAGGGTCTCGTTAAGTTGCTGAGGCTGACCTCAAATTGGTGATCCTCTTGCTTCAGCCTCCTGAGTCTCTGGGATTACAGGAGTTTGTGCCATGGCACCTGGTCCAAGTAGTCATTTTGTTAGATTTAGCGAGTCCATTTAATCAGGTTTTTTTTTTTTTAAATCAGGTTGGGTTCTATTGGAGGATATAAATAATGGTTGCAGTTTGAGCATCCCTAATCTGAAAGCTGTAAATCTGAAATGTTCAAAATCCAAAACATTTTGAGTGCTGTGGCACTCATTATATGTTCATGAAATGCTCGATCTAGGAAAGTTTGAATGCTTTTATTTTTTTTAATTTAGGAGGGTGGTATTGGGAATTGAACCCAGGGATATTTTACCCTTGAGCTCCATTCCTACTCCTTTTTATTCTTTTATTTAAAAATTTTTTAAGAGGGAGGAGGGAGGAAGGGAGAGACATTCAATTTTACTTCATCTGAGTTTTGTTTTTCCAAAGCTTGTGTACATGGTGCTGCAGTTCAAATCTGGGTCCTCATGATGGCAGGCAAGTGCTCTACTGCTGAGCCACAACTCCAGCCCTATTCTTTTATTTTGAGACAGGGTCTTGCTAAGTTGTTGGGGCTGGCCTTGAACTTGTAATCCTCTGCCTCAGCCTCCTGAGTAGCTGGATTTATGGGTGTATGCTACCATGCCTGGCTTTAAATGCTTTTAGAACTTCTCAGCACCTTTACTTCTTAATGTTTGTTTGTATTATATTTCTAGTTTTTGTATTTTATAAGTATAAAAATCTAAAAAGTTTGCATATGAATGTACCATTACTGAGTTTCAGATAGGTATCGTGCCTTTGCCTCTGCTTGTTTTATATCTTTCCCTTCAAAATACTCTCTGGCTGTATGCATATATTTACTCTAAAATGTCATTCTGTAACAGTGTTCTGAATCTGTTTTTTTCCTTTGAAATATACCTTAACCATTCCATATAAGCATAATTTTTCCTAATTTTATTTTAAAAATTTTAGAAACCTCATAGCTATATAGGTCTGTTTAATCTTCTAGCACCTACCTTTGTTTTTAATTAATTGACATAGTCTTACATACTGGAGGGAGTTGTAACATATTCATCATACATGGATATTGACATAGTGAGATAGTAAGCTAAGGCTGATCCTAGACCAGGTTCTACCCCCATTCATCCATTCCCTGAACTCATGTCTCCTCTGTAATTCCACCATACTATAGTTTGAAATGAACATATACATGTATAATAATTGTTGTCAATTCTGGGTTTCTCTGCCTGCCTGGGTATAAGTTGGCTTCTAATGGGAGTTGAGTATTCCCCGTTGTATTGATAACCCCCCTTATCCCTCCCTCCTCCTCTTGCCTCCCTCCTTTCTCCCTGACTTTCATAGGTGTGGTTCCCCCAGCTTATGTGGAGTTTCAACTATGGTGAGTTTATTACTTAAACTAGCTGATTATCATCCTGGTCACAGGTTTTACACTAGCTTCCACATATAAGAGAAAACATTTGGCCCTTGAGTCTCTGAGTTTGGGATATTTCACTTAGCATATTTGTCCCCCCCATCTCCATCCATTTGGCTGCAAATGCCATGATATTGTTCTCTCTGATAGCAGAGTAGAATTCCATTGTATATATGTACCAGTTTTTGAATCCAGTTGTCCAGTGAGGGGCATCTGGGTTGGTTCCATAGTCTAGCTATAGTAAATTGAGCTGCTATAAACATTGATGAAGCGATATCTCTGTAATACACTGATTCTGTCTCTTTTGGGAAAATACTCAAGTAGTATTTTCCTGAGCTGGGTCATAAAGTGGTTCCATCCTTAGTTTTTTGAGGAATCTCCACATTGCTTTCCAGAGTGGGTGTACCAGTTTGCAGTTTCACCAGCAGTGTGTTAGTGTTCCTTTCTCCCTACAACCCCTCCAGCGTCAGTTATTGTTCTATTCTTCATTTTTGCCAGTCTGACTTGAGTGAGGTGGAATCTCAGTGAAGTTTTGATTTTCATTTCTCTGATTGCTAGTGATGTAGAACATTTTCTCATGTATTTAATGGCTTTCTGGACTTCCTCTGTTGAGAAGTTTCTGTCTAGTTCCCTAGCCCATTTATTGATTGGATTATTTGTGTTTTTGGTGTTCAGTTTTTTTTAGTTCTTTGTATATTCTGGATGTTAGTCCCATGTCAGAGGTGTAGTATGCAATGATTTTCTCTCATTCTGTAAGTTCTCTCTTAATACTTTTGACTAAATCTTTAGCTGAGCAGAAGCTTTTCAGTTTAATGGCATCCCACTCATTGATTCTTGGCTTTAATTCTTGAGCTATGGGATTCTTGTTGAGCAAGGAAGTGCCTACACTGATGTCATGGAGTGTTGATCTTATTTTTTCTTCTAGTAATTGTATGGTTGCTGGTTTGATTCCTAATTCTTGGATCCATTTTGATTTGATTTTTGTGCAGGGTGAGAGATATGGGTGTAATTTTAGTTGTCTGCATATGGGTATCTAGTTCATCCAGCACCATTTGTGGAACAGGCTGTTTTTCTTCCATGTTATATTTTTGGCCCCTTTGTCAAATATCAGATGGTTAAAGACTTGTGGATTTGTCTCCGTATCTTCTATTCTGTTCCATTGATCTTCAGGTCTGTTTAGGTACCAATACCATGCTGAGTTTGTTACTATAGCCCTATAATATAATTTCAGGTCAGGTATTGTGATACTTCTGCTTCGTCCTTCTTGCTTAGTAATGTTTTGGCTATTCTGGGTTACCTGTTATGCCAAATGAATTTGAAAATTACTTTTTCTGTATCCATGAAGAATGTCATTGGTATCTTGATGGGGCCAGCCCTTCTTTTTTACTGCAGCTGTCCTTTGTATTACATCTACATAGCTTTAAAATACATAGTGTTACAATTTTTGTTTTATGTAGTCTTTCTTAAAGCAATGAAAAGAAAACAGACTTTTTATTTGTAGATTTTTGATTTCTCATTTTATTTGTTTCTTTCTGAAAGTCCAGGTTTCTATCTGGCTTCCCTTCCTTCAACCTGAACTTTGAATATTTGCTGTAGTAAAAGTCTGCTGGGCAATGAACTTTTGTAATTTTCATTAACTGAAAATGTCTTTATTTCTTTCATTTTTGAATTCTGAGTTGATAGCTTTTTTACTTTGAGTACTGTAAAATATTCCATTGTCTTCTGTTATCACCTTTTTCTCAGAATTCAGTCATCATTTGACTAATTTTCCCTGTGTTTGATATATTATTTTACTTTTTAGCAATTCAATTATAATGTATCATGTGTGGTTTTCTTTATGTTACTTTATTTCACTAAACTTCTTGAATGTGTAAACGTCTTTTACCAAAAAATATTTTGGATGCCTATTTTTTTTTTAAGAGAGAAGGACAGTGAGAGAGAGAGAGAGAGAGCGAGTGAGAGAGAGACAGGGAGAGTCAATTTTTATTGAGTTTTTCACATGGCTTTCGTTGCTCTGACCCTGAGTTGTGTACGTGGGTACTGGGGTTTGAACCCGTGTACTTGTGCATGCCTGGCAAGCGAGGTGACCACCAAGCCACTGCTCCAGCCCCTATTATTTTTAATATTTTTCTGCCCTGTTGTTTTCTACTCCTTTCTGTCAGATGTTTGTTTTTTTAAAAAAGTCTTTATTAGTTTATTTTAATTATACATAATAGTGGGGCTTATTTTGACGTAATCATATATGCATGGAACATAATTTGCTCCATTTTAGTTTGCAGTATATCCCCTCCCCTTCTCCATCCCCCTCTTCTGCTTCCTCTACTCTCTTCCTTCTTTTTATTTATTTGTTTATTGTAATTGGTGCTTTATAGGTGTATATAAAGATAAAATTCACTGTGGCGTACTCATATAGGTACATAGCATGATTTGATCAATTTTATTCTGCAGTTCCTTCTCTTTTCCGTCTCTCCTCTCAATCCCCTTCCTCTTCTGCAATGATATCACTTCTGTTTTCTTGGCATTCCCCCCTTTTCAAACCCTTATTTGCTGTAGCTTCCACATATGAGAAAAAACATTCAACCCTTGACTTTCTGAGTTTGGCTTATTTCGCTTAGCATGTTCTCCAGTTCCATCCATTTATTGACAAATACCATAAATCCATTCTTCTTTATTACAGAGTAAAACTGTATTGTGTATGTATATTGCATTTTCTTTATCCATTCATCTATTGTTGAGCACCTGGGCTGGTGCCGTAACGTGACTATTATGAATTGTACCACCATAAATGTTGATGGCCTATATCACTATATTAAGCTGATTTTAGTTATTTTGGATAAATATCAAGGATGAAATAGTCTCTTGAGGCTCTTCATACTGCTTTCCAAAGTGAAATGGATGTACTGATTTTTAGTCCAACCAACAAGTACGAATGTACCTCCTCCCATCTTTGTCAGTATTTATTATTTGTATTCTTGATGATTGCCATTTTAACTGGGGTGAGGTGCAATCTCAGTCTCTCTCCACACTCTTCATTATTTCCTTACTGTATAAAAGCTTTCTAGTTGAATGGCATCCCACTTGTTAATTCTGGTTTCATTTCTTTTGCTTTGGGGGTCTTGTTAAAGAAGCTGGTGCCTGTGCATATATGGTGGAGTGTAGCCCCAATGTTTTCTTATAGTAGTTGCAAGGTTTCTGATCTAATTCCCAAGTCTTAGGTTAATTTTGATTTGAGTTTTGTGCAGGGTGAGAGATAGGGGTCTAATTTCATTTTTTTTTTTTTAACATAAAGTTATCTGGTTTTCCCAGCACCATTTGTTAAAATAAAAAGTCTGCATTTTCTCCAAGATAAATTTTTGGCACCTTTGTCAAATATCAGATGGTTGTAGGTTTGTAGATATGTATAGACTCTCTTTACCCTCATTTCCTTTCCTGTGCAGAAGCTTTTTAACTTGATGACATCCCACTTATTTTTTTATTTCTTGGATTTTAGGGGTCTTTTTAAGTTGGGGCCTACACCAGTAGGTTGGAGTGTTGAGCCTGTTTTCTTCCAGCAGTTGCAAAATTTCTGGTCTCATTCCTAGGCCTTTGATCCATTTGGAGTTGACTTTTGTGGACAGTGAAAGATGGGAATCTAATTTCATTCTTCTACATACGGCTGTCTAGCTTTCCCAGCACCATTTGTTAAAAAGGGTATCTTTTCCTCTAGCATATGTTTTTGTCACCTTTGTTGAGTATCTGATGATTATATCTTTTGGGGTTTGTCTCTGTGTCTGTTCTTCATGGCTGTTTTGATGCCAATACCATGCTGTTTTTGAGTCTGTAACTCTGTGTAGTATAATTTGAGATCAAGTACTATGATGCGTCCAGTATTCCTCTTTTTGCTCAGGATTGCTTTGGCTATTCTGGGTTTCTTATTCTTCCAAATAAATTTTAGGACTGTTTTTTTCCCCCCTATAACAGTTATGTGAAGAATGTAACTGGTATTTTGATGGGGATTGCATTGAATCTATATAATGCTTTTGGTAATGTGGCCATTTTGTCTATCAGACCTTTCAGTGTTGCCTCATAAGTTCCAAACCTTTTTTTTTTTTTCCTAAAGGTTGTTTTATTGTAACACCATAAATATAACACTGACATGAATCCATTTAAGCAACCGATCCTCTCTAACCATGAAAAGGATGTTTTTGCCTTGGTATCAGCCAACCGGGGAATAATGTGGCGAGAACTTGGGGGTGGGGGAGGTACTGAATCCTGGACTGGGGCTTTTGGTGACTTAAGGAACCTGGTGGAACCTCCCTCTTCTCCCTGGGACTGTTCCACTTTCAGACGAGAACAGATGGGTAAAAACAGCAACATTTAAACAGCTCAGTTTTAAATTTTATTACTTAGTAAAAATCTTTTTTTTCCCTCCTGTTCCTTTCCTCCATTTGACATCAGTAAAAGTTTCAAACATCATGAAAACTGATTTGGCTGTAAATGGAGAAACGGTACCAAAACAAAGTTGGAAAAAAAACAAACAAACAAAGGACACACACAAAACCCCAAATAAACCCTCAAGTTTTGGCCTGGGGGTTTACATATCACAAGAACCGACAACTCCACCCCCCATGCAATGAGTCCTTCGAGAACTGCAGGATCCACACCAACAACACAGGAGACCGCCAACAACGGCTTTTGTTAATTAACACAGCAAGTGTGACACTAGGTAACTTTTATTTTTTTTTAATACAGTGCATGGTACACAGGGTCCCCAAGATGGCCCTGCATAACATAGGTTCCAAATCGTGAATGAATTTGTTTTTCAGTCTTTTTCTTCTCTCTTGTCTTTTGAGTACACATTTCCCTCCACATATAAATTCTTATATCTGAGTCACTGCAGTCAGTATTGGTTTCTGTTGTCTTTTTCTTCTTAATATATTGTTTAATTTTGGGTTGTATTCTGAACATTGCAAATTAGATGTCATAGAAACTTGATTCTGATATGTCCCTCTGAAGTGTCATTTTTTAAGTAGACATTTAATTTTGCTGCAGTCTACCAACAGAACTATTTTTTCTGCTCTGCATGGCAGTTCAAATTTCAATATTTTAGCTGAGTTTCTCTGAATCTGCCCCAAGCTTATATGGTTCAGGGGTCAGAGAGAGATTTGAGAGAGTTGTGTACACAGAATATGGGGCTCCCCCTCTCTTATCTCTTATTTCTAGGATCCCCCTTTCATATTCCAGTGATTGTGTTTGCTCTTAGCCTGTATCTCTGGATCTTCAACCCAGTAAGACTGTATATTTTCCAGTGGCATTTTATTTTATATTATTTATTTTTTTAAACAGAGAGAGGGGCAGTCAGAGAGAGAATCAATTTTATTTAGTTTTTCATGTGGCTTTCATTGCTCCAACACTTCATTGTGCATGTGGTGCTGGGGTTTGAACCTGCATCCTTGTGCATGCAAGGCAAGCGCTATAACTGCTGAGCCACACCTCTAGCCCTCTACTGGCATTTTGGATGTCTCATATGAAATAGATAGGCGTCCGTCTATTTATGTAGTTCTCTTTTTCCAGATGCTAACTGTCCTCCACTGTCTGCCTGTTTTAGTCACTCTTCAGTGCCTTTGCATGATTATTTCTTATACATCGTTCAGAATGTATAGCGTCCTTCAGGAGAATTGGTCCAATCAGAGCTTACTTGTCTGTACTGGAAACAGAATTTCTGCTTCATCTTTTAAAGAACTGTTTAGCATACCATTGTATGATTGCTAATTTATCTAACCTTCTTGCATTCATGGGCATTTAGTAAGCGGTAGGTTGGAAAGTGGAGATTACTATGGAGAAATGGAAAAGCAGAGCCGCGTTAAGGGATCATGATTTTAAATAGAGGGGTCTGTCTGATTGAGAAGGTGAGATCTGAACAAAGACTTCCGAGGAGCAGAGAGAGTGAGGATGTCTGGAGAGAAACACCAGGCCAGCCATTGCAAAGGTCCTGGGTGTGTGGTGAATTGAGAAGCAGGAAGTGGGCAGTATGGCTGGGGTTGGGAAAGTGACAATGCTGTAAGTAATTATCAGAGATGTGACAGGAACCAGATTTATATATGGCTTTGTGGGCCATCATAAGGACCCTAGCTTTTCCTTTGAGTGCAGTGCAGAACCATTGCATGTTTTCAACAAAACAGTGACCTTCCTGTTCTGATTTAAATTTCAAAAGGACCACTTTGGCGATTCAGACAAAACATGAGTCTTTTTTTAATATTTTGAAGGGTATTTTTTTTTTGCCAGTATAATTAGGTAAAAAAATGATACTTTTGTGGCATTTTGACTTGCATTTTATAAAATAATGGATGAGGTTGAACATTTTATCACACACATATAGTCATTTATATTTACTTTTCTGTGAACTATGAATTAATAACCTTTGCTTATTTTTCTGTTGATTTAATAACTTTTCCTACTGATCTGCAGTAAGTGCTTCTTAAAGCTCCTCATGTGCCTCCATTGTATAAACAAGGATGAAGACAGCTATCTTAAAGACAGATCATGCCAGTGTTCGAAGTACTTGGAGACACTGTCACAACTAAGTGGATCCACCCCGCACTTCCCCAGCCTGATCCCACATGCTTCTTTCTTTCACTTTGAACTTGCCTTTCTTTGGGGCTTGATTTGTTTTATCACACGTAAAGCCTGGCCCTTGCTAGTTCACGTTTCTTCCTCACTGTCATTCACTCTTGCCTAGAGAGGGGATCCTGTAGAGGACCATTGAGTCACTCTGCTTTCGTTTGAAGTCTAGTCCAAGTTACATAAGCTCTCTGTTCTTCATTTCTTCATAGAAGTAACAATAGTACTTGTCCCAGAGGGCTATTGAGGCGATTCAGTTACTGAAGGCATAGTGCTGGCCTCTAGTAAACCGCTTAGTGTTAGCTATGATTACTCCCTCATCTTATGGGTATTATTGGACTCCTTTTAAATGCTCAACATCATGATAGACATCAGACGCAGGGACTGCAGTGAATGAAACTCCCCTTTTTTTTCTAGGTATCAGCAGAAATTAGTCTCCTTGCCTGGAATAGCATGTGAATCATTTACTGTAAACTTCCCATCATTGAGGTAATAGTATGTGATTTCATATAGGGTTCTCAAGCATTTGTAGGGGAGTCCTGTCCTGCTTAAATTTGAGAAGTAAAAGGATATGCTTATTTTGATTTTGTTAAAATTGCATTTTGCTAAAACAAAATTCAAGTGACAAATAAGATTATAAGTTTAGTTCTTCATCTACTTAACTTCATCATGAGCTCACCAGCTCTGAAGTGTTCAGTTTCTAGCCAGAATTTCTTATGCATAACTGAGGTGATTTAGCTTCCTGAGAGATCACCATGGTCATGCTCTTGTCAGTCTTGATCATGCTTCTGCTTCAGAGTTCGCAGAGTCTCTTAAATCTCAGATTATATTGTAGGTTTCTCTCCACGGTTCACAAGAAGTGTTATCCTCTGCAAACAAGATTGTGTGGTCTATATACAAACCTTTCTTTTGTTCTCTTGATTTTTTTCAGAAAAATAATGAAAAGAGTAATAAGTAACATCTTCTTACTTTATTCCCATGTGAGTCTCAGATTTTCTAAATTTTCCTTGTTGCTTCCTCAAATACTTAAGAAACCTTATACACACTGGGTTTGAATGACTCATTGGTTTCACTCAACATCCTGTCTTTTTAAGAACATATGGAAGCCTTTCTCCAAATCAGTAATGGCAGCAAGACATTTTTTTGTGTGTCAAACTTATTAGTTGTCTCTTTTAAAACAAAAATATTTTGTGTTCTGATCTTTCCTAAATCCAAATCAGTCCTTTATGTTAGCTTTTAATAGTTATATTCCTGATGCACTATAATGAAATAATCTTAATAGCATACTTAGTATTATCAATTATTTTTTTTGCCCTGTTCTCCTGTATGCTCTTTCTTTCTCTTCCTTATCCCTCCATGTCTCATTGAGTTGAAAATAAGCCGCTTCAGTGGTTTGGCTGTTCTACTTCTGGGCAAGATTTAGATTCTTATGCACTTATGTTTAGTCTATGTATTTAATCATCTCAGGTATTATTCTCCTCATGGCTTACTGCTTTTCTCAATTTGAGTTTCCTGGGAGCTTATTATTCATTAATTTCCCACGCTTTTTCTTGGCTACAGTTACCAGGACCTTGACCCACTCGCCTTTATTTCCTTATGACTTGTTGACATTCTCACGTTCTCTGGTCAAGATTCACTTCTTCAAAGATAAATGAATTACCAAAATCCTACACTGTGAATGATGGGTCAAGGAACAGTCTATATAGAACATAGCCCCAAACATGAAAATTAGCACCTTTTAAGATAAAAGACAAAAAATTTTAAAAAATTATAGCAACATTTTTCATCATAATCATCATCATCATTATTTTTTTTTAAAGAAGAGGAGAGAGCTAGAGAAAAAGAGAGAATCAATTTTATTTATTTTCTTCATCTGGCCTTTGTTTCTCCAAAACCTAGTTGTATATGTGGTACTGGGGTTTGAACCTGGGGCCTTATGCATGCCAGGCAAGCACTCCAACCACTGAGCCACCGCTCTAGCCCCATTCTTCGTTATTTTACATTAAAATCTTCTGGATGTATTTAATCGGTTTCTATGGTTTTTATAATATATGAACTTATCAGTGTACCATCTGCCCCACTACCTGGTATTTTGAAGTGTTTTGGAATTCTTGAACCACTAGAACATAAAGAACATAAAAATATTTTGTGTTCTGATCTTTCCTAAATCCAAATCAGTCCTTTATGTTAGCTTGTATAGTATGAAGCTCATTGGCATGGTATGAGCACTTCAGGGGGTGCGGCTGACCAGGTGAAAGGAAAGGCTGGAGTACTGTTTGCGTGACCACAACCTTTTCTTGGACCTCTCCCAAGAAGACATAACAGTGTGGAACTAGTGACATGGGCGCTGTGTGCATTGAAGAGGTGGTGGCTAAGGTTATTCTTTATAGGCAATAACAAAAAGCACAAGAGGTACTACAGCATCACAGAAACATTGTGGAATGCCTAAAAGGCCTGAAGAGTTAGTGGCCAAGAAGGAAGGATGGCAGCCACATGATTTCCTAAGCCTTCTGTGTTCTGCCACAGGGGATAGCCCAGGGTTACCCAGTTAATAAAGGGCTGAATAGACCCTCCAACACAGCTCTTGCTTTTTCTACTCCTTGTGCTAGCTCATGTAAACATCTTGTCGTTGAGAATATTGAGCTATCATAATGGACTTATTTCAGACTAGTATTTTCAAAAACTGTTATGGCCATAGAAAAGAATTTGCAGTGTGACAAAAATGCAGTGTCTTTCCATATTGTAAATAAGAACAGACTATCATAATCAGAGGTTGGAACTGATAGCCTTTCAAAGCCCTAAGTATTAACATCACTCTCTTCCTGTGTGTGGTTGTCAGACTGGTTATTAGTGTCATATCTTTACCACTTACTTGTTATCATGTTTTTCTCTAAGGGTACATGGTAAAAATAAAGAGGATTTTGTGATTTTCAGCTTAATGTGCATCTTGGAATAAAAGAGCAAAATTTACATACTCTTGTAAAAGTATACCTTGTTTATCTGTAGCAAGAAAACGACAGCATAGAAGATAACTGCGGTTCTCATAGTATCTCCCAGAGGATTTGTATAAACAATTTAAAAAAATTAATTTTAAATGAAATTGCTTAACATCAATTTGACATAACCATGAGTGAAAAGTAGGAGAGTTTTCAGCTGGGTACAGTGGTGCCCGCCTGTAATCCCAGTGATTCGGGAGGTTAAGGCAGGAGGATTGCAAGTTCAAAGTCAGCCTCAGCAATTTAGTGAGCCCCTAAGCAAAAGAAGAAAAGGGCTGGGAATGTTAAGCACCCCTGGGTTCAATCCCTGGAACTCCCCACCCCCCCCCAAAAGTAGGAGAATTTTCCAAAGGTCCCAGATACTCTATTGTTATTGCAAAAGTTGCCTTTTACTTTTTTTGTGTGTGTAGTATGAAAAATTCCAGGTAGTTGAGTAGTCTTTTGTTCCTTTTTTTTTTTTTTTTTTTTTTTTTTTAAGAGTGAAGTTTGAGTCAGACAATGGAGTTGACTGCAAAGGATCTGTATTATTCCAATAAATTGGTGTGGATTGCAACAAAACCCCAAAAGTGAATTACCAACACAGAAGAAATTTCCAAGGCTCTTGGATAATTATATTAATAATCAGAGACTACTTGTGTTGTCTAAAATCTGACAGCATATTTCCATGTGGCACTTCCAGCTAATAAATTATATTTCTGCTTTCAGTTTCTATGAAGTCACTTTTAAAGTCTCATGATTGTTATTTTAAACATACATTTCCTTCTAGTGATTGTGAGAATATGAAACAGAATGATTACCCATTAGACTAATTTTTATTGTAGTCGAGAGGGTAAAATATGTTTTATAAAATAATTGAATAAATGTACCTATTCCTTGGCATACATGTTAAAATTGTTAACTATAGTTTTTATTATGTGTTGGAGCCAGAATTCTCCTATAGAAATATAACTGAACATTTAATATTGGGCAACAGTGGGAAAATGGGATTTAGTTTGAAAATATTTGCTTTATGTAAACCTTTTTATGAATGCAGCTAATGCATGAGGTAAAGTCAAGCTGTAAAAACAATTAGCTGGGAAAATGCCAAGTAAATTTTTATATTCCAGTGAATATTAACTCACACATTATTGTTATCATCAAACTATATGCAGATGTACAACCGTATTCACTTACATTTAGGTGAAAAGGACAAAATACTACAAGTATGTAGTATGTATAGTTACTGTTTGTGTCTCCAGACAAAGCACATTAATCTTTCTGCAATACCACTGATGTAATGTCTCTGTGTTACTTTGGGGAGTATTTGAGGTGGGCAAACATCCAAAGTTGATAGTTAATTCTGATCAGTGAAAGCACTGGAGGAGATGTCTGGGTTCGACATTGTAACAAAGCAAACAATTTCTGGAGCTCTAATGCAAGCATAACTTTTTCGAATCTTGTATTCTAGGTATCACAAAAGTGCTAAGAGAAGGTGTAAAATACCTTTTAAAATATAATATGATGTGTTTGTATTTTTTCCTACTTTTATTCTTATTTATACCTAAAAGAGTTCTCAAAAATATATTTATAGGCTTCAAATAATGGGAAAACAGAAGTATTTCAAATATTTTCTAGAACCAGTTTCATGAATCATTTTTTTACTGGAAAAGACTTGTGAGATTTTCTACACTAGTGATTTTCAAGGAACATTCTCAGAGAACCCTTAACCAAAGATGAATTCCTTTATGGGATTATTCTTATAACTCAAAGAAAATATAAGCCATATTTTCCAAACAATTACGATTTTGATACTAAATTAGAATGTGCAGTATTTAGCAAATATATATTAAAAACTTTAAATTGTATTATAAAAATATTTCATAAATGCTTTTAAAGTGCTAAGTATGTATCTGTGTGCATATTATGTATTTATTTGAAAATTGTCCCTAAATAAATATACAGCTATGTTATTTTATGGAAAATACAGTGATTCACCTGGTTTGCTACTTGAATAAGGTTGAGACAGTTGATACAGACAAAATCATTTGTATTACTGAGAAGTCTTAGAGAACATGGGATTCTTTTTTTATTTTGACATAGTCTTACATACTGGAAGGAATTGCTGTTACATATTTATGCATCCGTGGATGTTGACAAAGTAAGTTAAAGCTGATCTTAGTCCAGAATCCTCCCCCCATGTCCATTCCCTGATCTCATGTCTTCTGTGTAATACCCCCATGCTATAATTGGAAATGAGCATTACATGTATATTAATTTTTGAAATGTCTGAGTTTCTCTGCATAGTTAGGCTTCACATGAGTTGAGTGATCCCAGTTGTATTGGTAACACCCTCTTATCCCTCCCTTTAATCCTTGCCTCCTTCCCTTCTCCCCCCACCTTCATAGTATGGTTTCCCCCAGCTTATCTGTTTGGGATATTTCGCTGAGCATAATTGTTTCCATTTCCATCCATTTGGCTGCAAATGCCATGATATTGTTCACTCTAATAGCCGTGAGTGGCATCTGGGTTGGTTCCACAGTTTAGCTATTGTAAATTGAGCTGCTACAAACATTGATGTAGCTGTGTCTCTGTAGTATGCAGATTGTAGCTCTTTTGGGAAAATACTCAGGAGTGGGATTGCTGTGTCATAAGGTGATTCCATCCCTAGTTTTTTGAGGAATCTCCACATTGCTTTCCAGAGTGGTGTTTGCAGGCCTACCAACAGTGTGTTAGTGTTCCTTTTTCCCTACAACCCCTCCAGCATCTATTATTGTTTGTATTCTTCATTTTTGCCAGTCTGACTTGAGTGAGGTAGAATCTCAGTGAAGTTTTGATTTACATTTCTCTGATTGCTAGTGATGTAGAACATTTTTCATATATTTATTGGTTTTTTGGACTTCCTCTGTTGAGAAATTTCTATTTCGTTCCCTAGCTTATTTATTGATTGGATTATTTGTGTTTTTGGTGTTCAGTTTTTTTGAGTTCTTTGTATATTCTGCATATTAGCGCCCTGTTCGAGGTGTAGTATGCAATGATTTTCTCCCATCCTTGACTAAATCTGTAGTTGAGCAGAAGCTTTTCAGTTTAATGGCATCCCGCTCATTGATTCTTGGCTTTCATTCTTATGCTGTGGGAGTCATGTTAAGAAAGAAAGTGCCTATACCAATGTGGTGGTGTGTTGATCCTATTTTTTCTTCTAGCAGTTGTATGGTTGCTGGTTTGATTCCTAATTCTTGGATCCATTTCGATTTGATTTTTGTGCAGGGTGAGAGTTAAGGTTGTAATTTCAGTTGTCTGCACATGGATGTCCAGTTTGTCTAGCACCATTTGTTCAACAGGCCATCTTTTTTCTATGTTATATTTTGGCCCCTTTGTCAAATATCAGATGGTTAAAGACTTGTGGATTTGTCTCCGTATCTTCTATTCTGTTCCATTGATCTTCATGTCTGTTTTGATACCAATACCATACTGATTTTGTTACTATAGCCCTATAATATAATTTCAGGTCAGGTATTGTGATACTTCCTGCTTCCTCTTTCTTGCTTAGTAATGTTTTGGCTGTTTTGGTTTTCTTGATATTCCAAATAAATTTGAGAATTGCTTTTTCTGTATCCATGAAGAATGCCATTGGTATCTTGATGGGGATTGCATTGAGTCCCTACAGGGCTTTTGGCAGAATGGTCATCTTAATTATAACATTGATACTGCTTAATCAAGAAAATTGAATGTTTTTTCATCTTCTCAGGTCTTCTTCAATTTCTTTTTTTAATGTTCAGTAGTTTTCATTGTAGAGGTCTTTTATATCCTTTGTTAGATTAATGTCCAAGTATTTTATTCTTTTTGAGGTTATTGTGAATGGGACAGATTTCCTGATTTCTTTGGCAGAATTGCTTCTGGAGTATAGGAAAGTTATTGATTTAGGAGTGTTGATCTTGTAACCAGCCACTTTGCTAAATTTATTAATAAGTTCTAGAAGTCTTCTGATAGAGCTTTTTGGATCTGCTGCATATAGGGTCATATCATTGGCAAATAGAGATAGCTAGACTTCTTCTTTTCCTATTAGAATTCCTTTGTTTTCCTTCTCTTTTCTGATAGCTCTGGATAGGGTTTTCAGGACTATATTGAAGAGTGGTGCGAGTGGACAGCCTTGTCTTGTGCCCAAATTTAGTTGGAATGGTTTCAGTCTTTCTCCATTAAGTATAAAGTTGGCTATGGGTTTGTCATAAATGGCTCTTACAAAATTAAAGTATGTTCCTTTGGTCCCTGTCTTCTCCAGAATTTTGAGCATAAATGGGTGTTGAATTTTATCAGTGGCCTTTTCTGCATCAATTGAGATGATCATATGGTTTTTGTCTTTAATTCTGTTTAAGTGGTGAATCACATTTACTGATTAGCATATGTTGAACCAGCCCGGCATGCCTGGAATGAAGCCCACTTGATCATGAGGTATTATCTTTTTGATGTGCTTTTGGATGCAGTTTGCTAGAATATTATTAAGGATTTTTGCGTCCATATTCATCAGAAATTGGTCTGTAGTTTACTTTTCTTCATTGGGTTTTGGTATCAGGGTTATGTTTGCCTTATAAAAAGTATTTGGGAGGGTTCTGTCCCTTTCAATTTTATGGTATAGCTTATAAAGGAGAGGTGTTAATTCTCCCATAATGATGGTCTGCTAGAACTGTGCTGAGGATGCATCAGGTCCTGGACTTTTCTTTTTTGGAAAGCCTTTGATTGCTGTTTCAGTTTTGCTACCTGAGATTGGTTTGTTTAGATTTTCAACATCCTCCTGTTTTAATTTGGGAATGTCATATATGGGTAGGTATTTTTTCATTTTTTCCAGATGATCAAACTTGGAAGAGTATAAGTTTTAAAAATAAGTTTTCATAATCATCTGGATTTTGATTGAGTTAGTTGTTATGTTTCCATTTTTGTTTTTGGTTTTGTTGATTTGCTTCACTTCATTTTTCATTTTAGTGATGTTGGTTAGGGGTCTGTCAATTTAATTTTTTTTTTCAAAGAACTCTTTGTTTTGTTGAGTCTTTTTTTTTTGTCTTTTTTTTGTTTTGTTTTGTTCTCAATTTCATTAATTTCAGCTCTGATCTTGGTTATTTCATGCCTCTCTTGGATTTGGGATTGGATTGTTCCTTTTTTTTTTTTTGTAGAGATTTGAGGTGGAATGTAAATTTGTTTATTTGAGCTCTCTCCTGATTTTTGATGAAGGTACTCACTGCTATAAATTTACCTCTTAAGAATGCTTTCATATTATCCTAGAGATTTCGATATTTGTGTCATCATTCTCATTCATTTCTAAGAATTTGTTGATTTCTGTTCTCATTTCATCTTTGATTCATTCTTAATTTAAGAGAGTATATTATTCATTCTCTAGGTATTTATGTACTTTCTATGGTTTTTCTTGCTGTTAATTGCTAAGATCATAATGTTGTGGTCTGACAGGATACATGAGATTATATCAGCTTTTTTGTATTTCTAAGATTTCCTTTGTGGACTAGGATATGATCTATTTTGGAGAAGGATCCATGTGCTGCTGCAAAGAAGGTAAACTCAATTTGGGACAGAATATTCTGTAAATGTCTGTTAAGGCCAATTGATTGATAGAATTGTTTATGTTAGAGATATCTTTATTGATTTTTTTGCTTTGATAATCTGTCCATTATTGATAGTGGTATATTAAAGTTCCCCAGTATTATTGTGTTGAAGCTGATATATGGTTTAATATCCTTGAGTACTTTTTACACATATTTGGAAGAGTTGTAATTGGAGACATAATTGTTAACTATTGTTATATCTTCTTGACGTAGCGTTCCTTTTACTATGATGTAGTGACCTTCTTTGGCCCTTCTGACTAATTTTTGGTCAAAATTAACTTTGTTGGATATAAGGATCGCAATACCAGCTTGCTTTCTTGGGCATTATGCCTGGTAGGTTTTTTGCCAACATTTCACCTTCAGTCTCTGTCTATTTTTGATTGTGAGGTGTGTTTCCTGTAAGCAGCATATTGTTAGATTTTGTTTTTTGATCCAGTCTGCTGATGTCTGTCTTTTGATTGAGGCATTGAGTCCATTCATGTTTAGTTTTAGAATAGATATGTGATTTGGGATCCCTGGCATTGTGATCTTTGTTGTATTTTGTGCTATCTTGGGTATCTTTTAGTGAGTTATGTGTTTATTGACTTTGCTTTGAATATGGGCTTTGGGATTTGTTTGCTTGTTCCTCTGTTTGAAGTTTGTCTTTTGAGTATTCTCTGTAGAGCTGCTTTTGTGTTCAAGTGTGTTGCTAGTTTGTTCTTATTATGGAAGTATTTTATTCCTCCATTGCATTTAAAGCTGAATTTTTTGCAGGGTATAGTATCTTTGGCTGAAAATTATTTTCTTTCAATATTTGAAAAATATTGTTCCATGCTTTCTGACCTTTATTGTCTGAGCTGAGAAATCCACAGTAATCTTTATTGGTTTGCCTCTGAATGTGATTTGGTGTTTTTCTCTTACTGCTTTTAAAATTCTTTCCTTGATTTCTTTGTTATTCATTTTGTATATGATGTGTCTTTGTGAGTTTCTCATTTAGTTAGGTCTATTTGGTGTCTTATAGGTGTCTTAAACTTGAATTTCTGGAGAAGTTCTGATATGGAGAAAATTTTTTTTTTTTTTTTTTTTTTTTTTGCTATCTCATTTAGAAGGTTCTTCATGCATTTTGTTTGTTTTTCTATGTTCTCCCCTGTCCCAATTACTCTCAGGTGTTTTCTTCTGATCTCCTTCCATACTTCTTGGAAGTTCTGATCATGATTAGTTTTTTTTCTTGTGTATCCTCCTTGTATTCAAGATTACTGAGCCTGTCTTCGTTATCTGATGTTTGTTCAAGAACTGAATTTCTATTTTCTACTGAGTTTACTCTGATATTAATATCTTCCATTGAGCTTTTAATTTGGTTGACTATGTTTTTCAAATCTAAGAGCTCTGCTATGTGTCTTTCAGAATGTTTAGCTCTTTATGAAAGTGGTCTGTCATCTCCTGAATTTGCTCTCTTATTTCCTTCCTTAAATCTTCTTTTAATTCTTTGATTGTTTTAATAATCAGATTTTTGATCCTTTTTTCTAGATTTTCATCCAGGATCCTACCCATGGAATCCTTGGGTGGGGAGTTGTGGGTTTGAGGAAGAGAATTGTTTCCCTTTTTCTTCATTTTCAGGGCCAAGGAGTGGGGCCTGTAAGCTGTCTTTGGTTATTTTACTTTGGGGATGTTGGCAAGTTGTGGAGTTTTTGTCTCTTTGGTAACTTTGGCTGCCTGCAATTTGGGAAGTTGAGATTAACAGCAGGCTCCCCATTCTATGATTAATTGTTGGCCTTTGCTATTTATAATACCTTATAAATTAAGGCAAAAGAGATAATATGAGCAGCTGATGGGTACAATAAACAGTGTTAACCTAGTTACTTTGTTCGTTGTTCCTTCTGAAACTGTTACCATGTTTATTACCACCTATGAGCCAAATGGTAGGATTAGTAACTATCTTTAGTAACTATTATCCATCCGACTATAACTGGATTAAAAGCAACCAAGCATTATCAAATTTGGCATTCACATTGGATTTCCATTAAGGCCCTCTATAAGGATTAACAGATAATATGGTCATTTAAAGCATACAACAAACAGTGTTTAATTGGTTACTCTGTTCCTTTTGTAGTTCATGTACTATTAGTTGTCACCTATTTAAGGAAAAATGTGATTCACAGTTATCTTCAGATGGAGCAAATTGACATTATGCTTACAACCATCTGATAGTAAAGAACTTAGGTAGGAAGGTAGAGAGTTTTGTGATTTTAATAAACCCAGAGTAGAGCAAGTACAGATATACTATAAGAATATTCTGATTTAAAAAAAAAAAAAAAGAGCGATACAGAGGGAGAGACTTGGGGAATGATATTGGTTGGAGGGGTGAATGTTAGAACAATAGGGTTTGGCTGTTGCCGGAGAATAGGAAAGATGTGGGTAACAGAGAAGTGGACTACTAGTGGGCTTTGCAGCCCTGGCATCAGGTGTAGCGAGTACTAATATTTACATTAAAGCAAGTGTTCAAGGGAAAGGTAAGAAGTAAATAAGTAGAAAGAAGAACCAGGTCCAAAGCAACACTTGCCACCAACAAAGACACACACATTAAAAAAAAAATTTCAAACTCTGATGTATGGCCTTCAAGGCGCCCTGCTGATCACTAGTAAAGTCCAACCAATTATCTTAGAATGTTGTCCCAGAGTCCTGAGGAGGCTTGCTTCTTGGGAGGTGTAGAATAGAGGTTTGCCTTTAGGCAGCTCACTCCCTGATCCAGTTATCTTTTGTCTAACTGTCCTGCAGGTTGCCCTGGCTCATGGCTTTCATCTCAATTCTGGCTGTATTTGCCCTGGGCTGAAGGGTATCCAGGAGATGATAATGAGGGTCCAAAGCAAAGTTCCACCTGCCTTGCCTGTATACTCAACATGGCCACAGCCTGCGCCACTTAGGCTGGAAGGAGGGACAATGTTTTCTCCTCTAGAGCAGAGATGTCATGGAGTTGTCCCAGTTCATGCACAGAGCAGAGCTCCTGTTTGCCCTCTACCCATTCACAGGAGAGTGTAGGATCCTGACAGGATTTGTGGGAATATCTGCCTTAGATTCCCAGCTCCCTTACTCTGTCTGTTTGTCTGAAAACACTGTAATTCTGACCTCCTCATAGGTGGGAAGCGGAGTCTGTCCCCTCCTCCGCAGCAGAGATGCCGAGAGGACATGCTTTCAGCCCAGTTGGCTCTTCTAGCAGTTGGTCTCTGCGTGGCCAAAGGGATCAGACTGAGTAGATCAGAATCTTGCCTGCTGCTGTAGTGATTGAGGGGCCAGGTGGTTCCTGGCGACCGGCCAGGTCTGAATTAGTTCCTGTTTTCCACTTGCTACACCCAAGACTCTAAGTCACTGTTCTCCCACTGACCTGCGCTGTGTTCAGCATATCTTTTCCAATAGACACACCTTGCAGGAAGGTACCTTTCCCAGAGTTTGTTCCTTTCAGGTCAAGGTGAGTGCTGGGTGCAACTTGCTTGCAGTCCGCCATCTTCTGCTGTCAACCAACATAAGACTTCTTCACCAGTTATTAATCTAGTAGTTGGAACTTAAATCCAGTTGATCTTACTCTAAATCTAAAGATCTTTTCTCTACTAGTTATTATTTATTTCAAATTTATAGAAATTACGCAATAGGCATTTTTCAGTTACATTTCTTAAAATGCAAATTTATGTTACATTCAAGATTTAAAAACTTTAAAAGATTAAATAAGTGACCTAGAGAGTACACAGTCTCTTAGCAAATGCAAAATACTACAGCAGCATATCCCAAAGGTATTTCATAGCATTGGTGGTATAGTGGTGAGCGTAGTTGCCCTCCAAAGGTATTTCATAGACACATATGATGGTTCACTAAAAAAGGGTTTTCATTACCAAGCTTAATTAGAAAGCACTGTACAGAAACACTGTATTCCTTTCTTGAAGACTTTACAGTACAGACAACAGAGAATGCTTATAAGAAAGCAAAGTCATTAATCATATCTATCTTAATGATACCATGAAAAGAAATTGAGTGTCCAACGCAAGAACTTAGAAAAAGAATAGCAAAATAAATATGAGGAAGGGAACTGAATGCATATGTTTTCTTTGTTTTTTTGTTTTTCCTCCTGGGATTGCCTAGTTCTTTTTATTTTTTACTTTGAGACAGGGCCTTGCTAAGTCGCTGAAGCTGGCTTTGAACTTGTGATTCTCCTCCTGTCTTAGCCTCCGAAGCCACTGCAAATACAGGCCTGCATCACCATACCCCCCTTTGAATGCATATATGTTTAAATAGTAAACAAAGAATGATAGAAAAGATAATCAAAATCTAATATCTTATTCTTAGAAAGAATGAGTAGAATGTGTAAATATATAATCTAATAAGGTAAGTAAATATAGATACATATGTGTTTTAAGAACAAATATGCAAAAAAGAAGACTGGTGATTGGGGTGGGGTGGGAACTATAGACGTATAGGAAGTAAAAATTCTCATAAAAGGCTGCATTGTTCCACTTATGACAGAACCTGAAATTTGCCTTATGGGATGAGAGGTAAAAATCAGTACTGTCGTGCAGATGCTGAAAAGATATTAAAAATTCCATTCTTGTCTTTGAAAACTCGGTGCATTATAAGTAATTAGATGTTTTCTTAACATTGTAAAATAGAAAATACACACTATAGGTGCATGCTCATTATAGATGTACACATACTCATTCTCCCTTTTCTCCCCAAATCCTTTTTTGGAGGTATAGACCAATATAATTAGGTAAACTGAATTGTGAAAAGAAATAGGAAAAAATAAAATTTTTAATCCTAGGTTCCAGAAAGGGGGAGTCTTTATGAGAGGAGACAAAGAGTGAACAGAGAGGTGGTGAAACTTTGCAGTGAAATTGGTCCCATAGACTTATAGTGATCCCAACATTCCCTGTAGTAACCAATGTCCTATGTTTCTTGACCTTCAGTGATCTTCAGAATCCGCCAGATCTTTTAAGGCTAGTCAGATTTAAGATGTCGATATATCAAGAGCAGCATAATTTCTCCAAAGTTTATAGTTTGGTTTTCTGTAGTTGTAAAGTTCATTTATCCATTTAATTCAGAGGCAGCACAGGGTAAAGGTTAAGAGAATGGCTCTGGACTGCTGCTCCTTGGCTCCTTGGCTCAAGTTGGGTGGCCTTGGGAAAGTTAATGTTTCTATTATCCAATTTTTTCATCTGTAAAATGAAGTTGGAGTTGTGTGGGGATTGAGTGAGAGTAGTATGTAAATGCTTAGCACAGTGTCTGGCACATAGCAGGTACTCTTTTTGTTTTTGCCTCAATTATGATAATGGTAATGGCAATTGTTTCTCTAGATATATATTTAGGGAAGAGGCCAGAGTATGTTTATCTTGAGTTCGAATGTGGTGCTGAGGGTGGTGGTCTTGTGCTTACGGTGTTGAAGCTCTCCAGGGACATGTTCTGCTTTCCATATTGTCCCAATTGTGGTAGTGGTGTCAGTGTCACAGTACAAGTGCTTTTTTCTCTTGACTCATATCCTAAATTCTGTAAGTTATTCTGCTAGTTTATCAAATTTGATTTTGAAAACAAATTTATTCCCTTTTTTTTTGTTAGATACTACAGTTTGTTCAGTTAAATACTTCCTACTGTTTTTACCCCACTTCAACCAATTATTTTCAAAACCTTGAAATTTTGAAGGAAAAAAATGTCATTTATAACCTTTCACTTCAAAGCACCCTATCCCAGTTTTTAATGCATATCTTTTTGTATTTTCCCCCCAGGCATTTAAAACATATTTACAATGATTCAGCAGTTAGAACAGAATATCCCTAAACCTTTTTTAAAACTTATTTTTAGCTAACCTGTGAATCTCTTTTCATCAGTTATATCTAATATTTGAAATTCCACAAGAATTAACACTGAGATCCCATAAAAGATATATTTTCAAAATTTATAGATGTGAAGAGAGAAAGAACTAAGTATCTAGACGTTTTATGTATATACAAGTTTGAAAATGTGCCAAGGGCTATTTTATAGTTTTATGATAAAACTCATTTTTCTGTAGCATGAGAAAGAATTTGACTTATGGTGCCAAGGAGTGTTAACAAACAGTCAAAATAATCAACATGTCATTTGAATTCTAAGTTTTGGCTTTTCAAATTCTTTATTCATAGATTGTGCAAATATTTTATAGATAAGTAAACTGAGATAGAAAGGTTAAGTAGCATTTCTGTTTTCAGTCAGTGTTAGAAATAAACAGAATCCAAAACTTCTCCCAGTTAGATCAGAAGATAACATTTTCATATATTTTAGGACATAAACCTGTTAAGGAGATATGAACATTTAAGCTGTATTGAAATTTATGAGTAACACTATCAAATAAAATGAGGTAATTATTTTTCAATTTTTAAAAGTTCTAGTGTTATTTGGAATATGTCTTTCTCACCTTGTAAAAATGATACTTAGGAGAGAAGAGATGTTGAAGAATGAAGTAGTCACAAGATAGGGAGGACAAAGGGATTTTAGTTTTGTTTAGAAAGATTATACAAAGCAAGTTTAGGAAAATGGCATTAATGGAGTAATGTTAAGGAAGATGGCAAGAATATATTGCATAGAATATTGTTACAACAAACAAATGTATATGAGTGTCAAACTTTTCTTTGCTTGAAAAAAATAGAACTGTATAAGGAATAGGGAATGTTAAGATTTAACTCAGAAGATGAAAATATGCATCTGTTCCATAGTGTTATATTGTCTTATGTGTGTTGAAGATAGATCAAATCCGAAGACTTTGTAGGGAAGTAAAGAAAAGAAAACATTTTATTTTCAGTTTTGTTTATTTTTTTCAAGACTTCCAGCAGATAGAGGGCAAGGAAGCATGATTAAAAAGGCCTTGTAAGTAGTCTTTGTAATTTTAGACAATTAGGCAGTGTGGTACATAGTGCCCTTCATTCTGACTTTTCACTCTGTAGCTCTCAGTTATTTCTGTTTTAGGTTTGAAATGCCAAAGAACATAAGCATTCATTGTGGAGTTCTGTTTGTTTCAATAGTACATACCTCTGAAGTTCATTGGTGGACTTCATTTAGAACTCTTGCATTAGGACACTCTGCCCAGCTAAAGAGATAGCCAGTTCAATAAATATAAAGAGAATAAGGCAGATTTTGGAGAAATTTCTTTAGTTTCTTCAACTTCTGAAATTAGAGTTGCATTTGACTCCCAACATCTCCACAGGGGAAATTTGTTACCTTTCAAGGTGACCTTGGAGGCCTTTCCTATCTCACCAGGTGGCTGTGAATATTAAATCAGAAAGAAATAGGAAAGACCTAATCATTATGCTATAAGTAGTATATGTAGGCCCTCATTGGAATGGTGTTTAAAGCAACTTACCATCACTCAACCCTATGGGATGTGCTGACCTGAAGCAGTGGCCCTCAGACAGTCAGTGTACACAGTCACCAGAGCAACCTAAGATTCTTATTCCATTCCCAGATATTTTGATTAAGCATATCAGGGTTGGAGTACAGGAATCTGGATTTTAAATGAGCAATAAAGATAATTCTGATGAAAGTGGGATCACATTTTGTAGGCGGTGAGTTGGAAAAGCTTTTTGACCCTAAGTGACCTAGAAGGGGCTTCCAAGGGTCGTCTTTGGAGAGAAGGCACTTGGGGATCTAAACATTGACCATAAAATTCTAATTGAGAACAGTCATTCAAAATAGCTTTGTCCAGGGGGATAGAGCTGTGGCTCGGTGGTTACAGCGCTTGCTCAGCATGTGCAAGTACACAGGTTCAAACCCTAGCACCCATGTACACAACTAAGTATCAGAGCAACAAAAGCCATGTGAAAAAACTCAATAAAAATTCTCTCTCTCTCTCTCTCACACACAGTCCTCTCTTTAAAAAAATATAGCTTTGTCCAATTAATTAAATACATGCTGATTTGTAGAAATAGGAAATCACTTATTATAAGTACCTTACTAAAAGTGAACTTCAAGTTGGAAATAAAAATAGAAGAAAGAACTCCATTACATAGTGCATACCAACATTTAGAGCTAAAAAGTTTTGGGTGTTTCTTTAACAAAGGAAATAAATATTTAGACACAAGGCCCTAACGTCATCTATGTGATGAAGCATTCCAAATCATATGTCGTATAATCCAATCTGGATGCCATTAATCAGGGTGCTCTGGTTAATCTTAATTGTCATGATGCTGCGAGGAGATGTGATGTATAAGGTATTCAGGCCACGTGGGGTATATTATTAAGAATCATTGTTAAGAGGATGAATTGAAACTGGAATGAAATAAGTTAGGCATCCAGTCTTGGTATTTGCTTTTGTTGGTGCTAAAATATTTTACTTTTAGTGTAAAAAATACAACATGCTTAGTTTTCCCTTTGATATTTATATGATATAATTTATATATACATATATATCAACATGCATGCACATATATACACATAGAGCTGTACTTGATGACCAAAAAGGAAGAGGCCCCAAGGGCTCTTTAGTGTGCAATTAATATTTTGGTCAGAAAATCAGCAGATTGTTTCAGTATGGTTATATGTTATGACATCATATTCCAGTAAAGTTATAATGAACAGAAATTTTGTTTGTCTCTGTGGCAAACCGAAATGAGTTTTGTAATTGTCAGCAGGCCTTAGTGATTATAGTGGCGCCCACTCCCTCTACCATAGTTAAATGTCTGTTAGCATTCCAATTGTGGACCTCTATTTTCAGAAGTTTATAATTAATTGTAAATATTTGCTCTATGGAGAAAGATCAGTTCAGGAGTAAATATATGATTTCAGATTGTCTGTTTTAAGGTTTTTATAGAACCATTTAAAATATGCATAAAATTCTGTGGAGATAGGAAAACTGAATTTTGTGGGATATAAAGTGAAGATAATTTGCAATCTTCATATTAGCCATACAGATTTCTCTGTTAAAGGGATCTAAAATAAAATAGGTAATAGGAAACTGTGTATTTTGGTACCCTATTTAGTTTTTATAATCAAAGAACAAAAAATATTATGGTTTTAAAATGGTTTTTAGTTTCTGGACATTAAAAATAGTCTTTTACTTTCATTGAATTTTTTCTTTAATTTTTTATATTTGCTAATTAAAAATGAAAGCATGGGACTTCATAATAAAATGCATTTAAAATACTTTATTTTCAATTAGTGGAGAACTATAGGCCGTGAAAATTTAAGAGTTTAAAACAGGAATTTTTTCTTTTTTCTTACTTTGGCTTTCTCTACTCCATTTGACACTGTTGATTATCACTTTCTCTGACATTATGTTGTGATTTCTTTTCTAGCACTGACCTCCTTTCATCTCCTTTACTGCCCTTTATTGTTTCTCCTGCACTTTGATCATAGACTTCAATCAGATCCAAGCCTTAGGCTCTTTTTTGGTTCCTTTACACTTTGCAGGTGTTTATCCACTGGCATGGTTTCAATTATTGCCTCACTAACCTGCATCTTCAGTACCAATCTACATCTCTAGTCCTTCACCTTCAGTAAATGTTTATTGATTAATCCCATGTGCCCAGTGAATGTTTATACTATGGGCTTTAACCAGTTTATCTCAGCTTGACTATAGAACACCGCTACTTGGATGCTTAGTAATCATTTAAAACAGTAGAACCTTGTGATTTGGGGTGTGTAGCCATTGGTAACAGTGCTCAGCTAGCCTGTGTAAAGCTTAGTATAGCAGAACAACAACAAAAAATATTGTGACTTCAGTTGGTCTTCTCTTTGCTTTTATAGCATTAGGGTGATTTTTGACTTTTCACCTTTGCCATTCCATCAAAATTAATTCTGTTCCTTTAGCTGAACTGTTTAATTCAATGGTCATATTTCCCAGTCATTATTTTTCTTGGCCTATAAGTATCACTAGATACAATCAATCCCTCCCTCCTTGATCAACTTTTTTTCCCGTTTAGCTTTTAGTATGGGCACCATGCTTTCTTTGGTCTTTCTCTTGTCATTCTTCTAGAGTTCTCAGTGTCTTAGAGCTTTGAATGTCATCTACATATTGATAATTTCCAAATTTTATCTACACCTTAGACCTCTTTCATAGAGTCTGATTTCATAAATCTGATTGTTTACTTGATATCTCCACTTATATGTCTGATAGTTCCAATAATTTAGTATCTCCAGAATAGACCTGCTTTTAACTTGCTCTCAGCAAAACCATTCTTTGTGTAGTCTTCAATATCTCAATGACTGAGTTCCCTAATTGCTTAGTTCCAGAACCCTGAGATCATCCTGGGATCCTATCTCATATCCCATAGCCAGTCCTTAGGTAAACCTTTTTCAACTTTCAAAATTTAGAATCCAGTGACTTCTCGTCACATCCACTGCTATACCCTGCTTCTGACCACTGTCACGTTTCCCTGGATTATCTCAACAGTTCCTTATTAGATCTCCTTGCTTATACCATTGTTCCCCTATAGTCTGTCCTCAACATGGTAGATGATTCTTCCAAAATGTAAGTCAGATTATGTTATTTGCTGTTCAGAATGACTGATCATTTCACTCATGGTAAAAGTCAGAGCCTTATAATATTTTGTAGGGAAGGTCCTATGAAATCTGCCATTTCTTATTTCCTAGCTTTCCTCCCTTCACTCCCTTCACTCCAGCCAGACAGGATTGTTTTGAGTCTTTTGAACATGATGGCACATCCCTGCCTCATAGCTTTTGTGCTTGGTGTTCTCTCTGCCTCAGTGTACTATCCCAGATACCTGCGTGGTTTGCTCCCTCATTTGTTTCAAGTCTTGACACTATTGTCAGTTTCTTGATGAAATCTTTCTTGGCTACCCTGTCTAAAAATCACCTCCCTGATACTTTTGAACTCTTCCCACTTTTTCTCACATTATCTCTAACATACTAGATTTTGGACATATTTATCTTATTTATTGCCTGTCTTCCCGACTGTAATGTTTTTGTTCAATATTAGAGTCCCATCATGTAGAAGATACTCCATAAATAATTGTTGAATTAATGTGTTTTATTGCAAATATTCCTGATTTTTACTTAATTTCTTCTCCTTTTAATCTCTTTTATCCCCCTCCTGCCTCCATTGTTGCAGATTTCCAGTTATACTTTGTTAACTTAGTCTCATTAAATACAAACCTGCTAAAACTTTTCACTTTAAATATACTTATTATATTTCCTGTGTGTGAATTGGCATTATCTCTGCTCACTATCACTAGTCACCAGAGAAATGCAAATCAAAATCACAGAGAGGAACTATTTTACCCCAGTTAGAAGGCTGGTATCAAAAAGACAAAATATAACAAATGCTGATGAGGATGCAGAGGAGGGAAACTTCATACACCATTGGTTGGAACGTAAATTAGTACTGACATACGGAAAACAAAAAACTAAAAATTGAACCACCATATGATCCCGCAATCCCACTCCTGGGTATACAACCAAAAGAAATGAAAACAGTGTGTCAGACAACTGTTCTCTCATGCTTACTGCGCTACTATTCCCAGTAGCCAAGATTAGGATCCATCAAGGTGTCCATTGATGGATGAATGGATAAAGAAAACGTGGTATATGCACACAATAGAATAGTATTAAGTCATAAAGAGAATGAAATTCTGTTATATGCAACAACATGGATGGAATTGGAAAATATTAAGTGAAATAAGTCAGGCACAGAAACAAAAAGACTACACATTCTTACTTATATATGAAAACTAAAAAAAATGAATATTGAAGAAGTGCAGAGAATAGAATAATTGTTACTTGGAAAGGATGTTAGGAAGGAAGAGATGAAGAGCAGATGGTTAATGGGGTTCAGTTGGATAGGAAGAATAATCTCTAATGTTCTATATAGCATAGTAGTGTTACTATGGTTGACAATAATTAATTGAATATTTCAAAATGGAGAGGATTTTGAATGTTCCCAACCCAAAGAAATTATGTATATCTGCGATATGCCAGTTACCCTAATCTGATCTATACGCATTGTGTTATGTGTATTAAAATGTTCCTGTACCCCATAAATACAAACAGTTGTTATGTGTCAATTAAAACTAAAAGTATTTTATAAAAGAATTGGTGTAATCTCCTTTCTTATATTCACTTTGATCTCATTACTTTGCGTCTGAGTCCAGCTCTGCCCCCACATTTCTGATTATAACCGCTTTCTGCTAAAACCACAGTAATTTGCATGTGGTCCCCTAAGTGGTTCACCTGTCTCTAGCCTTCATTGTAACTCCCCATCCTCGGCACCAAATCATTCTGCTCACTTCTATCAAAATCTGAGTGAAGATGTGACAGGAAGTCTTCCATGATATAACTAAATAATTTTGCTGTATTCATTATATTTAATGTTGTACTCTATATATGTTTTTCAGGTACAGCAGTATACACTTATCTCTAGTTATATGGATATACCTTTTATCTTTTTATGTACATAGGTTAAAATTTTGTGGGAGCTACTAAGAGGATTAGTACATTATAGTGTTGGTAACATTTTTGATGAAGCAAGTCTTATTAATAATGATTATAGAATGGTTTTATTGAACTAATATCATTGTTTTTGTTTTCATATTTTAGGTATCATTGCCCAATGCCTAAGATCTTTTATGTTCAACTGACTGTAGGAAATAATGAATTTTTTGGTGAAGGAAAGACTCGACAAGCTGCAAGGCACAATGCTGCAATGAAAGCCCTTCAAGCACTGCAGAATGAACCTATTCCAGAAAAATCTCAGGTGTGGTGCTGCTGCATGTGGCTGTCTCTTTCTACTTTCCCAGTGAGATTATTGACCAAATAAATACACTTTATAAATGTTAGTAGTATAGAATACTAGAATGATAATCTGCTAAGATTTGCTTCTCAAAGTGTCTTACTACCTGAGTCTCAGCTTTTCCTGCTGGGATGACCTTACTTTCACAACTTTGGTCCATCTCTGGAATTCACATCTAATGTGGCTCAGAATTTTGGGATATCTGTATAAGGACGAGAGATAACATTCATTTGTCTTGCATTTGATGCTGCACTTATTGAGCATAGATTACAAAGTGTTAAGATAGAATTAAGGAATTTAAAGTGTAGGAGATCTTTTTTTCTTTTTTATTAGAAGAATATAGAAATACAGTTGAGGGGGAAACATTATCAAAACATTATCAATCAATGGATATAAACTTTGTTATTGAGGGGAAAAGCCAGATCATGGATAACCACCTTGGATTTTACCTATTGCAGTTTCCCCCAGAAGAACTCATGCGTTAAATGGGTAGTTCATGGAGGAATGACATCGGCTTCTGGGATGGTTCCCCCATCTTCCCAATCTCCAGACTCCTATGAGTTCTTCATATACCCTCCCCCCTCCCCATCCCCCTCCCTGCACCTCCAAGTATCCTATAGAGCCATCCCCCTAATGCTCTAAAAGTCATTCAATTTGCAGTTTTGCTAGGTTAGCCATCAGCCCTACTGCTTCCCCATATATGCTAGCATCAACAGATGAGAGAAACCATTCGGCCCTTGAGTCTCTGAGATTGGGAGACTTCACTAAGCATAATTCTATCCATCTCCATCCATTTGATTTGAAAAGACATCATATCGTCCTCCCTAATGGCTGAGTAGTATTCCATAGTATATATGTACCAAAGCTTTTGTATCCACTCGTCGAGTGAGGGGCATCTGGGTTGGTTCCATAATCTAGCTATAGTAAATTGAGCTGCTATAAACATTGATGAAGCCACATCGCTATAATATGCTGATTCTAAGTCTTTTGGGAAAATTCCCAGGAGTGGGATAGCTGGGTCGAAAGGTGGTTCCATCCTTAATTTTTTGAGGATTCTCCACACTGCTTTCCATAGTGGCTGAACCAGTTTGCAGTCCCATCAGCAGTGTAGTAGTGTTCTGGAGGAGATCTTTATGGACATTTTAGTCTTATTCTATTTCATAAATGAGGCTATTGAGTATATTCTTGAGTAATCTCACTCATTATTATGGTCTCTGCTACTTTGTCCATGGGACTCAAAAAAGTGTCTCTAGCTCAGGTAGAGATACTATAGAATGTTCTCATTCTTATTGGACTTCCCTATGTAAGTTGGTTCCAACCCCACAGTTTGGCTTCCACAAATGATTAATCCTTTCCCCAAATCTGTTGGTCCTCCTTGCTTGAGATTTGTTTCCTTCCTTCTTTCTTTCCTTCCTCCCTCCCTCCCTCCCTCTTCTTTCTTTCTTTTTCTTTCAGAGAGGGACAATCAGATAGAGTCAATTTTATTTAGTTTTTCATATGGTGTTCATTGGTCTGACACTTTGTTGTGTATGTGGTGCTGGGGTTCAAACCTTCTTCTTTGTGCATGCCAGGCAAGTGCCACAACCACCAAGCCACAACTCCAACCCATGTTGTTTTTTAGAAAGAGCGAAAGAATCAGTTTTACTTAGTTTTTCATGTGGTTTTTGTTGCACACATGGTGCTGGGGTTTGAATCCATGTGCTTGAGCATGCCAGGCAAGCACTGTAACCACTGAGCCCTTGCTCCAGCCTCTTGAGGTTTGTTTTAATGGTAGATTTTGGTTTTTTTCTGCTTTGTTCACTTTATTATTCCTCTTTATCTGTTTCCCCATTAGATTATAAACTCATACACATGATCTATCCCTCCCTCTCTCTCTCTCTCTCTTTTAAGGAGAGAAAGGGACACAGTGGGCTGAGCCAGATATAAGCTTCTTGACAGCAGGAATACTCTCTCTTTATCTCTAATACTTGTGCTGCACTCAACATAGATGAGGCCCTCTAGAATTATGTATTAAATAAATGAATAAGTGAAGTGGTGCCAGTGCTAGACACACAGCTCCAGTATCCTGCTGTGCATCCTGTACTCTTTTATAACATAGTATTTTCATAGATTATGTTTGCATTCCAGTGGGGGAGTCCTGTAGGCGTAAGGTGTGAGGAGTGGTGGGTAGAGAGCTCTCAAATAAGAGAATTTGGTCTCAGAAGGTAGGATAAACTCAGAGTAGTATGAGGTTGAGTAAAAGATTTCTACACTCAGCATTGAATGTTTTTAGTTCAAGTAAAACCAAAAACCAAACCAAACCAAAACAAAAACACCCAAACACAAAACCCCCTGAAAACCAAGTAATACAAAACATGGCAGCAAAACCCTTGACTACTGTGGTCACACAGGAATTCACTGAATACAGCCCATAGTTTGCCATTTCTTATTATATTTTAGCTAGGCCCTCCTGATTGTGAGATATATGTAAAGATTTTTATAAAATTTATATTCAATGTTATCCTATTTTTTGTGTTTTAGAATGGTGAATCAGGAAAAGAAATGGATGATGACAAAGATGCAAATAAATCTGAGATCAGCTTAGTATTTGAAATTGCTCTGAAGCGAAATATGCCTGTCAGTTTTGAGGTATGTGCTCTTTAGAGGTCTTGCAATTTTTCCTGTTCTGGTTATTTTAAACAAGCAAAACAAATAAAATTAAATGGTATAGTAGAATCCTGTTAAGAGTTAATATGCTTCTGTGTGTTCAAATTCACTATCTTAAAATGATATGAACCCTGGGGAAAATAGAAATTTTGACAATATAATTGATTCCTGCTGATCTCTTTGTCCTTTTTGTATTAAACCATTTGTATACATGGTATTTCATTACAAAATTTATATTTTGGATACAAGATAATTTGTAGTACTTTACACAATTTTGTGTTTTAAGTAAGAAAAAAATTAATACTAATTTGATTCTGTTTAATTAAAGTTAATATTCAAGTTAATTTTTAGTGATACATTCATGTTACTGTTTAGTTTCTTTTAATTGTGCAGAGGTGAAAATATGTTTAATTCTTTTTGGGGGTGTGCTGGGGATTGAATCCATAGTCTTAGCATGCTAAGCATGTGCTTTACCACTGAGCTGCCTCTCCAGACCCCAAAATATGTTTAGCCTTAACTAATAAATCATTAATAATGAAGCTGCTCTCTAATACTGTAAATACATCACAAATATGTTTATTAAATTGCATAAAATTTAAGAGAAAACTTTAAAGAAGTATTATTTTAATACTTCCCTATTAAGACATCACTGGTTTTGCAACTCATGTCTGGAAAGTGGGAACCAGGAAATAAGTTGAAACAATTGTAGAGAAATTTTCTTCAAATTGTGCTACATGCCACTACTAGCTTGCACATTGTACTTGTTGGTAGGATCATTCTTACTGGACCAAGAAACAGTGTTTTCTTCTTGGAGACAGTCCTAACAAGTTGGGTTATCAGATTTCTTAACCTGCAGTAGAGTAAAAACAGCAACTAGGAAGGCAATGTACTTGAGGTCCTATTGGTTTCAGCAAGAAATGATAGGGAAAATGTGGGACACCTATAAAAACTAGTATATAATCAAGAACTATTGGTATGTAGAATCTTTTAAAGAGTACAATGAATATAGACAATTTTATGAGTCTTTGCACGTCCTTGGGAACATCAGTATATTAATGGAATATTTGGTTTCATAATGATGATCTTATATGAGCAATAAGTGTTTAAATATTTAGTATTCTGTAGTTAGTCAAACATGTACTTTTTTTTTAAATTGAGAAGAAATATTCATCAAAGTAAACTGTATACAAACTAGTAAACTTAATAACTTGGATTGTATCTTATAATAAATTCTTTATTCTTAGTTATATTGCATTACTCAGCTATGTTGTTTTCATGCCTTCTCCTAATTGGCTTCCAATAGGAAGATAAAATTTCAATGTAATGTTAAATGATAAACCAAATAGTATATCTTTTATATTTCAGAATTTCAAAGGGCACAAGAGTTTTATATAACCAGGGTTTGGAAACCTTTCCCTTCCCCCCCTGCCACTAAAGCCACCATAGTTTAAAAGTAAGAACAGGATTGAATAGGGTTTAGGAACATACATAATTGAGAGATTCATAATTCATTACTTCAGAAAACAAGGTATTATTGCAGTTCAGTGTATCTTTTTAAGATCATGTTACAAGAGTAAATATCCCTTTCTGTAAAAAAGCCATTGAGCTTTCTGTCAACAAGAGGTTAATTTTCAGCCATTACATGTTTTTGAGAGGTTTCCACAGGCAGGATTCTTCACAGGTTATAGATGACAATAAGACATCATCTTGATCTCAGGTAACTTACCTTGATAGACGAGATATTAGATAAGTACACAATTATATACAAATTGTTCTCTAGTATGGTATCTAATCTAATATGCATGTTTTGTATTCTTAATTTTGTGTTCTGTAAAACATGGGGAAACCGTAATTGGAATTATGTATTGAAATTATAAAGAGCAATTTTGACTATGAATTGAATATGCTTATTTAGATTTCTTAACTTCAGTAAGAATCAAGTATGTCAAAAATAAATACTTCTGGTATCATACTTTCATCATATCTTTCTTAAATATAATTTTTTGTAATTCTTAATATCTATTTTGATTATGATGGGAATATCAAGAAAGATTCATGCTTTAATAACACATCTTAAGTGCCTGCATATTACTTAAATATTTTCTTTGTATTCAATAGGTTATTAAAGAAAGTGGACCACCACATATGAAGAGCTTTGTTACTCGGGTGTCAGTGGGAGAGTTCTCTGCAGAAGGAGAGGGAAATAGCAAAAAACTCTCTAAGAAGCGTGCTGCAACCACTGTCTTACAGGAGCTTAAAAAACTTCCACCTCTTCCTGTAGTGGAAAAGCCAAAACTATTTTTTAAAAAACGCCCTAAAACAATAGTAAAGGTAAGTATATACTTGTGACCATCAGTCAGTTTTACTAAATTAAGTAATCACATGGTGCATAATTACACATAGGTCAGTATTGGACTGCGTGTATGATGGTAGACCTTTAAGATCATAACAGAGTGGAAAATTTCCTATTGCCTAATGTCTGTCACTTTTCTATTTTTGTTATGTTCTATTCATAAATACTTACACTGTGTTACAGTTGTCTACAGTATGTACTAAGTAGCATGCTGTATAGGTTGTAGGCTGGGAGCAATGAACTATTCCACATAGCCTTGGTGTACAGCAAGTATACCATACAGATTTGTGTAAGTATACTCTGTGATGTTAGCAAATAATGAAATCACCTAATGATGCATTTCTCAGAATGTCTGAATGTATCTCCATTGTTAAGTGATACAAGACTATAATATAGTAGCTATAGACACAAGTTTTTCTTAATGTTGGTCTCTGTACCTATGGATTATATATTGTCCTAGAATCAGGGTAGGACATATGACTATAAATTAGTGACAGTTCTTTTTGCTTTTTAAACATCTGTATATCTGTTTATCAAAATAATGATGATACATTAGGTATTCATAAATTTTTTATGGTTTAAAAAGTGCTTTCTTATTCACGTCTCAAGTATAATTTTCATCATGACTATGTAAGGTAGATGGTGATATCCCTCTTTTCAAAAAAAGATTTTACAAAACATGTTCAGAGAATTTGCTAATTTTTATTCAGCTATCATGTGGAACAAGGTGAACTACTCAGTCTAATCCAGTGTTCTTTGGGCCACAACACTGCTAGATAGTAGCTTCTTAGAATATCGTGAAATGGTAACAGGATACAGAGTAGTAAGTTTATGAATAAAACTAATAAGGGTGATAGCAGCAGCAAGTAGAAATTATACAGCACTCTATGTGCCAGATTTTGTTCCATAACTTTGTGGGCTTATCACATTTAATCCTCATAGCAACCCTGTGAAATTGATGGTATTATTTTGTTTCCATTCTTTCAGGTATATGTACCTTGCCAAAGAAGAATACAGAACATACAGCTTTTTAAGACATTGAGGCTGTTTCGTTTATTGGATCTTGTTTTATTTACATTAAAAAGGAAAAAAAAGGGCAAAGTTTAGAAGAATATATGAATCAGCATTTAGTACAGGACAGTGCCCCTGAATGCTCAGTGTGTGTGACATGAATGGAACTCGGGTTCTGTTTCTAGAGAGTCTTTAGTTGCCAGCATTTCAGTTGCCAATGCAGCCTCACTGGTTTAGCAGATTTCTGATTAGGCTGTACAAGTCAATGATTGCAGATCAGAGATATGTTTAATTCTTGATGAATTTCCTTTGTTTAGGTTGTGTAGTGGCACAATTCAGATATTTTTATGGGTTTTCAACCGTACTTAATTGTTTATATTTAAAAATACATACCTACATATGTCCATAAATATATAACTACATAAATACTTTTTCTTTTAAATGAATACTGGCATTATTTCACTTAACAAGAAGTTGTAGATTATTATGGATTCCCTGAAATAGCATTCTATATTCTAGCAAAGGTGGACTAAAAATAAAAGATAAATAGAACCACTCATCATAAATCATATTGGTTCTGAAGAATGCTGGCATTCATTCATTCATATGTTCTACCCACACACAAGGAGGAGGACATAGCTATTGAAACATGATCTTTGGAGTCATTTTGAGCATAATCCCTGTGATCTGAGCAAGTTATTTAATTTTTCCAGTGGTAAATTTCTTCTTTATAAATTGACAATAGTAATTGTACTTGCTTGAGCAAATTGTAAGTCTTAACTGAAGCAGCACACAAAAGGCATTAGTAATTCTTAAGTACATATTGTTAATAATGCAAGTAATAAATATTTAGTATTATATCACCTATTAGTATTTGTATCTAATTTTGTCTGTTCACATTGTAAATATATGTGAACATATCCATGATACATTTTTAAAAATCCTTCATTATTAAAAATGTACAGCATTTCTGTGATGGAAAGACAGTGCTTTACATTGAAACGAGAGTATAAAACTGGTTACAATGACTTCCATTTAATCTATTAAACTAAACCTAATCTTAATTAAGAATTTGAAGTTTTTGGGCTACAAACAGATCTATATATTTCAAAAATGTAGGGTGTAAATCTAATACTTGTTCCAACGGTAGCCATTAAAAACAAGATTGTTGTTAAAGTTTTATCTTTCAGAGGCAAAGGATGGGAGAAACATTGGAATTCTTAAAATTATTTGCTACTGGTTCTATAAACATGTTATTCCAGAACTTCCTCCTATTCATCATTCAGATTTTTTATTAAAGTTGACTTCTTCATGGAAGCCTTCTCTGATACTCCTCCACTCCCAGACTATGTTACCTACCCCCCTGCATTTTTCCTTATATACATCACACTTTGAATTACTTGTGCTATGTCTGTCTTATTTAAAATAAATCCTGTAGCTTTCTTTTGAAATGCAATTTTTTTTGGAGAAAGCAACATGCATATAATGATTTGGACTCCATAGAATTTTAAATATAATTGTATCTTATATGGTAATAAATGGGTGAGTTTGGAATAGAATCTCAACTTTTAGCATTTTTTCTCACTCCTTTGTCTTATACATCTAAGAGTGTACAGGTCCATAAGGAGAGAAAATATCTATGATGATTGGCATTGATTTTATTTAAAATAATTAAACTATCACCTTGTTTCATCATCCTTTTGATCTTTCTGTGATGTCACTGTCATCCCCATCTTAGAGACAAGGCCGTTTATGACCTCAAATCCTGTAGCAGAGTCAGGTTTCATTTTCTGCTATGTGTGACTTCAGTGCCCATTTGAAATCAGTTAATTGAGAACTCCTTTTGGAATTTAAGTTTGCTGTATGGAGTTATGTATTTAACATGTAAAACTTCCCTGATGATGTCTTTGGGTTTGTCATGTTTTTTAATATAGTTCTTTTCCACTGATGAAACTTCAAAGAAGGCTTTCCAGTGCGAGGCATAAAATTTTCTGGATATAGCTTTTATAAGAATGTTCTTACTGGTTTGTAGGATGATAATCTAAGACTTGATATCCAAGGAATAGTTTAATTGTTAAGGGTGCTGTTAATTAATTTTGAAGAAAGAAGGAAAGAAGCCATTCTTACCATTTTCAGAATTCTTTCTTTATCTAAATTGGATTTATGCATATGATTGTCTGTGAAATCTATATTAACAACAATTTCTTTGCAACTTAAAGACATTCTTATAAGAGTCAAATTAAGAAGGAATAAATAACAACACACCGTTGGAAATACATGTTTATTTATTTGAGCATCTTCATACGCAGGGCATACTTGTAGTGCCAGACTCAAAGCTTCTGTTTACGTTTTTGCTGGGATCTGAATCTTATAGTTGTCAATTATTGTTTGTATTTATCTTTTCCCTTCTTCACTCCCTTTATAATTTGTTCAGATTTTATTTTTTTGTGTGTGGGGAGAAGTATAAACCAGTATTTTATCAAAAGCTGGAAGTCTCCTTTGTTCTTTCCCTCTCCACCTAATCCACTTGTGATAGTGAAGGTTTTTGGTCTTTTTCCTCTTCTTTCCCTAGACTGCTCTTTTACTGCTTGGGAGTTCAGGTCAGTCCTCAGATGATTTCCAAGTCTTCTTCTGCTCTCTACACTGTATATTAAGCATCATTGCTTTACATTTCATAGGTACCTCACACTCTGTTCCAAATTCATCATGTTCCCTTCTAACCTTTTTCTCCCCCAGCATTCCTTATCTTACTGACTGGCACCACCATCCATCTTCTGAAACTGAAAGCTGAGAGTCACTTTTGACTTCTCGCTTGCCCCTTATATCTGATAAATCATCAAGTCCTATTGATTCTATCACCTAAATATTTCTTCAGTTGGTTCTTTCCATCTCTCTAGTGACATTCACAATGGTTCCTTGCCTGAACTACTTCTACATAGGTTTTAACTGACTTTCCTACAAGTACTCTAGATAACAAATGTTCTTTTAAGAAGTATGATCTTTGGGATTGGAGTGGTAGTTCTGTGGTTACAGTGCTTGCCTGGCATATGTGAGGACCCAGGTTCAAACCCCAGCATCACATACACAATGAAGTGTTGGAGCAAGAAAACCAGATGACAAACTAAATAAAATTGATTTTTTCTCTCTCTCACAGTCACTCTTTCTCTCTCTCTTAAAAAAAAAAAAAGAAAAAAGTATGATCTTGTAGAAACACTTGTCTTAATCATGGCATGCCTCTGCTTAAAAGCTTTGAGTTGTTTTCTGTTGCTCTTTGGATAAAGTCTAGAATCTTAAACATAATTTTTAAAAGAACCTAAAGGAGCTGACGTGAAGGCTGTACCTGCAGCACATGGTGGACACTGTCAAGACCCTGAGTGCCAGTAGTTACCAGGAAGAGCTGACTACACAGTGGCTCTTACATAAGATTAGTGTAACATGTAATCTGTAACATAGTGATTATCTTTGTCTCTACTATCTGTTGAAGAATAAATTTCCACAGGTCGAAATAAAGTTTCAGCCATATTATATATGTAGACCTTCATTTCTAGAAAAAGCATGAAGAAAGTTCACATGCAGAAGGATTGGATTAAGGAAGAGTTTTTGTTTTTAAAATGTAATACAGGCAAAAAGCTATTTATAAACTTGTATATAAGATGAAAAGTGTGCTAATTAAATGTAAGTAAGACCTACTTTCCACTTTTGAGTGTAGAGCATAGAGCTTGAGTGTAGCATATAGAAAGAACTTCAGTAGGGGCTGGAGCGGTGGCTTACCAGTTATAGCACTTGCCCGGCATGCACAAGTACACGGGTTTCAAACCCCAGCACCCACGTACACAACTAAGTGTTAGAGCAATGAAAATCATGTGAAGAACTCAATGAAAATTAATTCTCTCTTGTCTCTCTCCCTTTTTCACTGTCCTCTCTTTAAAAAGAAAGAAAGAAAGAAAGAACTTCAGTACTTCAGTTAAACTCTCTGTATGCTCCTCTTCCATCACATCCTCAATGCTACCTCTCTCAGGCAACCACTATCATTAGTTTATATTTTTTTTTACAGTTTTAAAATGTTTCTTTTTCTAAAAAATACATATTTTATATATATTTGTAATCTATATATTTTATATATCTTCTATATACGTATGGGGCAGAGAGATGAAGTGTACATGTTCAAAGGTCACTTTTTGATGTTTTGATATATGTACACACTTGTAAAACCATGACCACACTCAAGATAATGAATCCATAAATTGTTCCCTAGAGTTTTCTCATGCCTCTTGGCAGTCCTCCACCCTTACTTCCCAACAAACTACCTTTTTTTGGCTTCTTTAACTCAGGATGATTATTTTGAGATTTATTCGCGTTGTCTCATGTATGAATCATTGATTCTATTTCATGGCTAATTAGTACAATATTTCATTGTATGGACACATCACCATTTGCTTATTCATTCACCCGTTGTTGAATATTTGAGATGTTTCTAGTTTTATGTTGTTGCACATAAATCTGATATGAATGTTTGTATACATATTATTTATGATCATATGATTCATTTCTCTTGGTTAAATACTTCAAAGTGGAATGGCTTAGTTATTTCCTAAATGTTTATTCAACTTTTTAAGAAACTGTCCGTTGTTTGTCAAAGTACTACCCTTTCGTTATCTCATTTTCTCATCATCTTTGAGAATTTCAGTTGCTCTACATCTTTGCTAAAACGTAATAAAATCAGTCTTCAGAATTTCAGGTATTCAAATGTATGTGTATTAGTATTGTTATTTTAATTTACAGGTCTTCAGTGATTCATGACAGAATTTTTTTATGTGTTTAATGATATATAAGGCATGATAAAGTATTCAGATCTTTTGCCTGCTTGATTTGGTTGCTCACTTAGAATAACGTTGAATATGCAAGATCTTGCTATTTTCTAGTGTAAGTTCTGTATGAGATATGCATTTGCAGGTATTTTTTTTAAAGCCTGGACTTCCCTTTTTCCAAGAACAGAAATTTCTTCATTTTTTAATATGTCCAATTTATTGTTATTTATAAGATGTGATTTTGGCATTGTGTTTAAGAAATCATCACCTAACCAAACCACAAAACTTTCCCTTATACTTTCTTCTGGAAGTCTTGGAGTCTTAGAAATTATGCTAATGTTATGCTTAACATTTTAAGTTAATTATTTTTATAAATGGCGTGAGTTTTGTATTGAAATCCCTCCCCTGCCTTTTGCCTGTGAGTTGTCCCCAGTACTTCTGGTTGAAAATACCAGCCTTTCTCCACTGAATTTCTTTTGTACTTTTCTTGAAAATCAGTTGACTGTTTCAGTGATTTGTCTATTTTTATGCTAATACTGCACACACTATCTTGAATCAGGACTCTTCCAACTTTTTTCTTTGATTTAGTGTTGTTTTGGTTATTTGTCTTTTGCATTTCCACACATTTTAATACTGGCTTATAAATTGTTTATAAAAAATTATTATAGTTTACTGGGATTTTGATTGGGATTGCAGTGAATTGGTAGTTTGATGAGAATAGACTTCTTAACGATATTAGGTCTTCTGGTCTAGTCCATGGACATGTTGATCTCCTACTAGATCTTTAATGTTAGCAGTGTTTTGTAGTTTTGTTGTGCTCTGCATGAATTTCACTATATGGTCTATCCTGTACTTGTTTTTTCCAGTTCCCATTGTTTTTCTGAAATTTATTCACCTTGATGCTTATATCCAGACTTAATTTATTTTCACTGTTATATACCATTCTATTTTACAAACATACTGTAGCTTATTGTTTTACTGATGAACATGTAAGTTGTTAACAGTTTTTTTTAATAAACAATGTATTTGTGAAGATTTCTGTGTGCTATAAGTTAGCACATAGTGTATAACAGTTTTTTTTAGGGTATATATGTGCCTAGGAGTAGAGCCGTATACCATTTTGGGCTTTACTAGACATTACCAAATTGTTTCTGATTTAAACTACTATCTGTGTTGAATTAGAGTTTCTGGCTAGGTATGGTGGTACATGTCTGTAGCCCAAACTACCTGGGAGACTAAGGCAAGAGGATTGGTTTAGAACAGAAGTTTGAGTTCTGCATGGGCAATATAATGAGACCACATCTCAAGAAAAAAAAAATGTTTCTGTTATTTCCATTCTCACCAGTTAGTGCTATTAGATTTTTTATAAATGGGGGTATGAAATAGTTTCTCAATGTAGTTTTTGTAAATTTTTTATTAAGGAGTTGAGTTATTGTACAATCATATATGCATATAAAGTAACAATATGTTATGCATTTGTTCTTAGACCAGAATTACCCCCACATCACCCACACCCCAGTCTCTTGATTCTTCTGTATTTTACCTCCACAAGTGATATAAATGGTTAGATTGAGAATTTTCCAGAATTAAATGATTGCAGAAGTATTATTTCAATTCTCAGGGAGGTAAAGAGTATGCTATAATGTTGATTGTCTCTCACTGTAGTTTCCAAGTTCTAATGATGTTATCTTTTCATGTTTTTTTTTCTTTTCTGAAATATCTGTTTATCTTTTTTGCCCATTTTTCTTTTATATTGTCTTTTTCTTACCACTACCTAAAAACGCAATTTAAAACTGGGGATATCTTTTTTAAATTACGTGTATTGCAAACATCTCTTCTCAGTCTAGGCTTGAGCTCTCACATTTGTTTTGGTGAACACAGTTGTGAAGCAACTCTACTACTCTATTGAAGAGCTGAATTAATTTTTTGAAATATGGCTGAGTCAATTTATCTATAATACCTCTAAATCCCAAATCCGATAAAAATCTCAGTATGGGTCCATTTTATGACTTCCCTTCATAAATTTTCATAAATGACTCTAATTTGCCTTCTCTAGTCACGCTTTTGGGGTATGGAGGTGGAGGGGAGAACCATTGTTTCTTTAAGGATCCAGTAACAAGTTTTACAAGCTTATTTTGAAACTTTTTCTTAAATTATTTTGTAGGCTGGACCAGAATATGGTCAAGGAATGAACCCCATTAGCCGCCTGGCTCAAATTCAACAGGCCAAAAAGGAAAAGGAACCAGATTATGTTTTGCTTTCAGAAAGAGGAATGCCTCGACGTCGAGAATTTGTGATGCAGGTATTTCTAACTTTTATATTAAAAGCTTCTAAAGCTACTGAAAACAATTTAGAAATCCTCACTTGGAATAGAGATATGCAGGAAAGACAAACTAGAACTTGATAGCAGAAAGTAAAACTATGTTTACATTTAAAGTGTTCATTCCCTCCAGGCTCACTTATCAAGTTGATGGAAACATACAAGTGTCAAGGACATGTTAGAATAGCCAAGATGAGTTTTTGAAGGGCCTGTGAGTTCACACAGGTTATGTACCCAGAGTTTATCATTTATTGTCTGTCTCATAACTTTTTGTGTTACATTTTTGCAACCAGAGTCCATTCTCTGCTGGGAACTGGAAACAAATGGAATTAGAAACAAAATTTAGAAGGATGGATATGGTAGATGGAGCAAGGCCAAGATCATGAATTCTGGGCTATCAGGAAAATTAGATAGGAGTGTGAGCTGACTAGCCATGGTGGGGACTGAGGGACTCAGAATTGCTTGAGATCTAACTGCTGTGCTGTGCAGCCAGGAACTTTAAAGGATGCTTGCCTTGTGTGTTGGCAGATGGGTTGGGACTGAGAATGAGGTAGATTGCTTAAATTGCCCTCCTTTTCAAATTGTAGCTATCCAATTTTCATTTGCCAATTCACGCCATGGTCTTATAGAAATCTTGGTTTTAACTTTTTATTATGAAAATTTCAAACATATCCAAAGGTGAAAAGATAGTGTAATGGCCCCTCAATTTGCCTATCACTCAAATACAATCAAAATTTTACCACTCTAGATTCAGCTATTTTTCCTCCTTCTCTTTGCCTTTTTTTTCTTTTTTTCCTGAAGTGTTTCAAAACTAGGTTCTAATCACTTGTCATTTCAACCTTATATACTTAGTATAAAACTTTAAAAATATGGAAGTTTTCCTCCCATTACACATGACTTACTAGAATCATCTATTACCCTGTCTGTATTCAAATTCTTTTTTTATTCTCCCCAAACTGTTTTTTAAATAATTCATTTGTTATAGAAACTTTGTGTACCTAAACCAAAGGATCTCATCTGTCATATAATGACAGAAAAAATGAACAGTTATTTATTAAGTGCTGACCATGTGGCAGACATTTTGACATTCAAGTACAGTATTTTGATTAATTTTTCATGCACAGGTAACTTTTACCTTCTTTCCTTGTTTGTAATCTCCATACTTGTTTATCTCCAATATAGTGGATATACATAGTAGGACCTTGACCTATATTTGCTGCATTTTTGTTGGCTACCCCTAAGCCAACAGGCTTTTGTTGGAAACCAAATTTAACAATATAACCATAAATAAACCACTGCTGGGAACCTAGATTTCTCTTATATCCTTAACTCTTAGGAATTCCAGGTCTTGGGGCTGAAGCAGTGGCTCAGCAGTTATGGCGCCTGCCAGGCATGCACAAGTACACAAGTTCAAACCCCAGCACCACATATACAATAACGGCTCGGAGCACTGAAGTCTACATGAAAAACTAAGTAATAAAATTGATTCTTTCTCTCACTTTTTGAATTCCAAAAATTGAAAAAAAATCACCTAAATTTTAGACATGCATTAGAAATATAATGTAGTTTGGACTTTATTAAACAATTCCTTTTCAAAGAAATGTTTAAATATTCCTTTTGAAAGAAAAAGGAAATCTTAGTCCAGATTCCATTTCATATGTATTCATAAGCGTTCTGGTCAAACAGGGACATTTGGCTTTGCTTGCATTTATCTATCTATCTATCTATCTATCTATCTATTTATTTATTTATTTATTTATTTATGTTTTTAAAAAAGAGAGGGACAGTGAGAGAGAGTGACAGAATCAATTTTTATTTAGCTTTTCATGTGGCTTTCATTGCTCACACATAGTTGTGTATCTGGTGCTGGGGTTTGAACCCATGTACTTGTGCGTGCCCACCAAGTGCTGTTGTAATCACTGCACCACTGCTCCAGCCCCTTGGCTTTGCTTTTAAATGTTTTCACTCAGAATGCATATTTTTTTTTCCTTTCTGGAACCTCCAATGGATTCATTACAATATTCATCAACTTTATCAAAGTAGTTTTGTGTAAACTCCTTAAGCAATGTTATAATTGAATGTGGAAAGACAATATCTAGAAATAATGTTGAGTTTATATGTTATAAATTCATTTACTTATGTTGATTACTAGGGAAACAAAAGAAAATCTTCTGATGACATTATTTGGTCTGGTAGTTCCATAGAAAATTTCCTTTTCCTTTTTATTTCAAAGAGAGAATGATGATAACTAAACTCAATTGCATATCAGCACATTTATTATTATGTATCATATATGTATTAACTTTTCCACATGTGATTAAGTTCCCTAAGTTGTTAAAATATACAAATAAAATTTTAGCAGTTTTTGTTGTGTCTTGGTGAAAGAAAATGAATTAAGTTTTTGGTGAATGTTATTTCAGAACTATTTTTTTTTTTTTTAGGATTTGATTTAAGTGAAATGTTTAAAAATAAAAATCTGGCCATGTTAAATTTGTGCATAATAAAATTATTGAGCTCCTTTATTGATGGAAATTAACATTTTAATGTGAAGATTTTATTTACAATACTTAAAAATTTGTGATCTTTCTAGAAAGATGGTTTATGAGATTTACTTATATTCTTACTTGGCTTTTCTAATAAAATACCATTGTGTTTGTCAGGAGGGTGGTCCTTTCAGTACTAAGAGATAACTCTGAAATAACTACCTGCTAACTTTGGAACTATGCAGTTCCAAGAATTTGTGTGAGGCAAGGAGTGAGTGAGTGGGGAAATGATTCTGGGAAACACCTGTTCTAGAGGAAGTTAGCCTTGAAAGTATCAGAATAGGTCAGATGAAAATTTGGTGGATGCAGATACTTGGTTAATGCAGGTGGAAACAGCATTGCAGCCAACAAGTCCAAGAAGTTTGGAGCCAGGAGCCAGAACGTATCAGCCTGAGTACATAGATAAGATTTAGTGATGAAGCAACAGAATGATTGAGATTGAAGGGTTTATAGCATGTAAAAACAAATGGAAGCTCTTTCACTGTCATTTACTGCTCAACGATCTTTTGCTTCTACTTAGTTTTGCAAGTGGTTTGACCCTCTAAATGGTAGAGGAAGCTTCTGATGCATGTGATCTAATCTTTTCACTAATAAACATTCCAGAAACAGTGTAGGGTCTAGTGAAGCTGGGAACAAACCAAGCACTGGAAAAAATAACACGTAGCTGACGTGACTCTAGACAGGGATTCGAGCACACTGTCCATGAGGCCTGTCTTCTTGAAGTCTGGTTCTTGCGAACAGTGATAGGGTAGGTAGCATGTGTTTATTCAGCTCCAAAGAGCTGCTGTGATTGTATTGCAGGTCAGTGTTTCTCAGAATTAGATCCATAGATGACCACTAATTTGTCATAAAGTGGTGGTTTCTGGCTTTAGAAGATAAAGCAATAACATGTTTCAAAAACAATTAACAGATTTAAACTGTAAGATCTGTGATAGTTATTACAGAAACTCTAATGAATATTTTCATCTTCTTATATAAGAACTGTCTTGTAGTTTCTCTTGACTAAAGTTCTGTCGAAAGAATGCATTTCTTTGTCATATCATTTGCATGTTTATGTTTACTTTTGTATTTTGTTAATCTCGCTTTATATTTCCCAATTCCTTCAAAGTAGTTGGTTCATTGAAGCTTAAAAGTAGTAATGGAAACAGTAACAAATAAAAGTCAAAATAATAAGAGGCCAACAGTACTCAGCTCTGGATACCAGATGGGAATCTGTGTTCTAGGATAGAACCAAAGTTATGATTTCACACAAGAGCCAAAAAAAAAAAAGTATGAGAAGAAATTGTTTTAGTCAGCTATTTTGATGCTGTAACTAAAGGACCTGACATGAATAATTTTAGGAGGAAAAGTTCATATGGGGGCTCACAGTTTCAGAGGTCTTAGTCCAAAGAAGGCCAGCTCTATTCCTTGGGGCTTAAGAGAAGGCTGAACATCATCGAGGAAGTCATGGCCCAAGAGAGCAGAGAGACAGACTCCAGTGGCCAGATACAAAATATATACCCTAAAGGCACACCCCAATGACCCATCTCCAACTGCACCCTACCAGCCTACAGTTACCAGTTATTCCACCCGTCAGGGGATTAACTCACTGATTGAGTTAAGGCTCTCATAACCCAATCATTTTACTTCTGAGTGTTCCTGCATTGATTGTCTCACATAAGCTTTTGGGGGAGACCTTTCGTCCAAACCATAACACAAGTATTATGCCATATACCTGGAACCTGGATTTGGTTGTACCACGTTTTATTTGCTGCTGACGCCCAATGTATTATCATTGTGAAATGTTTTTTAAAGTGACATCTTTCTAAATTTTCTTTTAAACACAACACAGTGATACCTGGTAACACAATTTAGCTTTTTATTTCTAGATCACCTCTTGCTCATTTTATCTGTCAGTTTTTAAAAATGAATAAGGTGAATTCATAGGAATCCATTATATATTCTGGAGTTACATGACATTTTGAATATCTTTCCTTGTGTTGTGATTTTTCTTTTTAAATAGTGCTTTTTTTTTAAAGAACAGAAGTAATTTGAGTGCAGTCAGATTTATCCATCTTTTCCTTTGCATTAATTTTGTAATAAGTCTAGACATCCAGATAAATAAGTACTCCCACTCTTTCTTCCTCCATAGGATCTTGGCTATTTTTGGCACTTTGTATTACTATGTAAATTTTGGAATCAACTTGTCAAAATCATAAAAATATGCATGGGATTTGGATTGGAACCCATTAAATTTGTAGGTCAATTTAAGAAGAAATGATAATCATTAGACTACTTCTGTCTACAATCTATGAACATGCATAATCATTCTAAAAGGATTTTTTCTTTTTTAAGAGAGAGAGCATGTGTGTGTGTGTGTGTGAGAGAGAGAGAGACAGAGAGAGAGAAAGAGTGTCAATTTTTAATTTTTTCATCTGTTCTTTTTCCACTTAGTTGTGTGTGTGGTGCTAAGGATTGAGCCCAAGTCCTCATGCATGTCAGTCAAGCACTCTACCGCTGAACCACATTTCCAGCCCCCAATAGGATTTTCTTATTTTTTCTCATTAATGTGTATTGTTTGATGTGTAGAGTCCTTACACATCCAAGGTCTCTGATTTTTTTCATTTAGTGTAAATATAATCTTTTAATATTTTTCATTTTCAACTTGAATGTTGATGGAATATAGAAATGCAGTTGTTTTTTGTATACTGACATTTTAATACAGGGAGCTTGTTACATTCTTGTTAATTCTTTTAATTTACTTGTATATTTTCTTGGATTCTTATAAATGTCCATAAATAATGACATTAACATTTCCACCCTGTCTGATTCTCCTTCTTATTTTTTATCACTGCTTAAGATTCATAGTAGTAATGTTAAATACTAGAAATGACAAGGTATTTATTTTCTTGTTTCTAATCTCAAATTTCTCCTTCTCCTCCTCCTCTTCCTTCTTTCTCTTTCTCCTCCTCTTCCCTCCTCCAATTGAACTGGAACACTTTATCACTGAGCTATATCACCAGTGATTTTTATTTTTTATTTTGAGACAAGGTCTTGCTGAGTTACAAAGGGACTCACTAAGTTGCCCAGGCTGACCTTGAATTTGGGATCCTCCTGCCTCAGCCTCCTGAGTAGCTGGGATTATAGGCATATGCCACTATGCCCAGCTCTAATCTCAGAGTTCCAAAATTAAGTAAATGTTTTCTGTAGGCTTTTTGTTTTTGTTTTTGTTTTGGGTGGGTGTAAAATGACCTTTATCATATTAAGGAAGTCTCCTTTTTTCTCAATTTGCCAATGGTTTTTGTTATGAATGAATGTTGATTTTATTGAACTTTTGCTTCAGTTATTAGTGTGATCAAATGGTTTCTCTGTTCATCTGTTACATAATGCATTCCATTGATTGCTTTTGCTTGCCTTTCACATGTTAAACCAACCTTGCTTTTCTGGAATAAGCTCAACTTTGTTGTCATAATTCTCCTCCTCCTTCCCCTCCCCTTTCCCCTTCCCCAGATCCTGCTTCCCAAGTCCTTGTATATGCTAGGCAAACACTCCATTTTCATTAGTAGTTATAGATCTATTGAGTTATAGATCTATTGAGTTATAGATCTATTGAGTTATAGGTTTATTCTGTGGAATTTTGGTAGCTTGTATTGTTTTTCTATTTTATCTGAATATTTTTAAAATTAGCATAAAATTTTTCTCAATATTTCTTATATTTTGTAATGCAACAGAAGCTGTGGTTATTTCCCTATTCATTTTTACTTGTGTCTTCTCTTATTTTTTTCTTGATCAGGTTCACCTTTGACTTATCATTTTAACTGTTTAAGGAACTCAATTTTTATCTTTTTAAACTTTCTGTTGTATTTTGTTTTCCATTTCTTTAATTTTTGCTCTTGTATTTATTCTTCTGTGTTCTCAGTTTGAATTTGCTATTATATTTGTAACTTCTTTAGATGGATGTTATGTCATTTCTGCCCTTTTATAAGCTATTATGGCCATACATTTTCTCCTGGATCATGCTGTATCCTTCAAGTTTTGATAAATTTTCATTATTACTTATTTAAAATATTTCCTAATTTCCATTGGGATTTCGTCTTTTACCCGTGGATTATTTGGAATTATGTTAATTACCTCAGTTGTGGTTAACTTTTTGTCTCTTCACTTACTGAGCTTATGTAAAAACAGACCCTTCTATAGTTGTATATTTTTTGTCTGTTTGTAAGGTTCCCCTTGTAATTCTGCTTTCTAACTTAATTTTTATATTTGTATTATCTCTTTACACATGCATCTCTAAAACAGCATTATCCAACTCAGAAAATGTTCACACGAATATGACTATTGTATATTTAAATATATGTAGGTGTGTAACACATGTATGTTTAAATTACTCACAAAATGTAACTGTAAAATAGTCTGCTGTTTATTGAGTAATTAGAATTGATTAGTATGTTTGATATAGAGTATTTCATTTAGTTTTGGGGGGGTTGCTACTGGGAATTCAACTCAGGGATGCTTTACCACCATTCTACATCAACCCTTTTTATTTTTTCACTTTGGGACAAGGTCTCACTAAGTTGCTGGGATTACAGGCATGCACCACTATGCCTGGCTTCTTGTTTAATTTTCAAAGGAACTCTGAAGTAGTTGATACAATCCCTGCTTTACTGATGACGAACCTGAAACTTAGAGATGTTAAATGATTTTCGCTGGTTCATACAGCCAGGAAATAGCAGAATAGAGTTTCATATCCCAATCTGATTTAAAAGTCTTTATTGTTAACTACCACATTAAACTCTTATATATTAATTCTTTAAAAAAACTATTTAATGTCTTTGAAAACTTGTGATGCATTGTGAATATTGATTAAATGGCACCAGTATGAATTTCAACCTTTTCATTTGATTAATTGAAATAAATATTAAATGTAGTAATAATCAACATGAATTCTGTGTTGACATAAATTTGATCTTCATGATTATCTAAATAATATAAGTTTACTACTTAATAATTCAAATAATATAAAAATACATAAGGTAGTAAAAAGGCCTCTATGAGTCTGCCATCCCAAAGTAACCCATCACTTACATTTCAAGGACCATTTTCCCTATGTATATGTAACAGTATATAAGTGGGATCTTATCTTCTATTTTATTTTGGACTGAACTTTTTTGAATGCTAGAGTAGAACATATTGCTTTAAAATGTAAGGACTTCCTGTTTACCAAAACAAATATCATTAATTTCTTTCTTTAATGTTATCAGGTCAAGATAGGCAATGAAGTTGCTACTGGAACAGGGCCTAATAAAAAGATAGCCAAAAAAAATGCTGCCGAGGCAATGCTGTTACAGCTTGGTTATAAAGCATCCACTAGTCTTCAAGATCAGCTTGATAAGGTGAGAGCTAAGCTTACATGCATGTGTGCTTTCTGTCAGAGAATTAAAGTGATAAATTTTGAGCATGACTGATATTAAAGTAGGCTCAGGGGCTGGAGCAGTGGCTTGGCAGTTACAGTGCTTGCCTGGCATGCACAAGGATGTGGGTTTGAAACCCTGTACCACATATATAATGAAGTGTCAGCAACGAAAGCCACATGAAACATTAAATAAAATTGACTCTTACTTTCTCTCTCTCTCACTGTCCCTCTCTTATTTTTTTTTTAAAAGTAGGCATCAATTTTAATTTTTCTGAGGCAGTGCTCTGTCTTTATATAAGATAGATATTCCAACTGCAAAATTATTTCAGGGGTAAAATGAAATATTAATAATTATAATCATCATTAGCAAATACTAGAAGTTTGTTGTATGATTGTATATAATCTGTATAATAGTAGTTGAATAATTTTTAACTTACTGAATGTTTGTTTTTGTTTATAGACGTAGTCCATCTGTGCCTTTTAAGAACAGAGATTATTAGCCTTTAATTTTGGAATAAAGCTGAAAACACTGGAAATAAAAATTCTGACTTATCCCTTTAGGGCAGGAACTATATTAGACAGACACTCTATAAACTGATTTTTCTGTTTACTTTAAATTTAAAGACAAAACTCAGAGGGTATTTGTTTTCAGCCAAGACCTGTGTTCATGGTCCCACATTTCTTCTGCAGCAGTTAATGACATCATTAACACCTACCTCTGTTGCAAGAGAAGCACAGAACCCTGAGTTCAGGGCTTGGCAGATAACTTGGTGAGAATTGGCTTAATTTTATTTTGCATTAAATAATCATTTTATCTATGCATATGTAAAAATTATGTTTATTTAACATTTTATTTATATGGAAATTCATACCAAAACAGACCTAATAAGTACTTTTAGCAAAAGTGACATACTTTTGAGCGGACCTTTTTTACACAAGGATTCTGTTTCAGAGATACCTTTAGTTTCTTCATGAACAAATTTGTGAGGATTAGAGTAAGAAACAAAGTTATCTGTTAAAAAAATTTAGATTTTCTTTCTAAGGCAGCCATGATTCTTTTGAATGATTAAAAAATCATTTAACTGTGTGGTGTTGCTAGAGTTTTCAATTCTGTTTTTATAACCTGGTTAGTTAATGCTTTTTCTTCTTTTAAAAGTATTTGTAACATGAAACCTAACATATGTTCAAGTTTCTGTAGATCTTATATTATGTATATGTTATTTTAACTTAACACATTTGTATTGACTTAAAACTGGTAAGTAATTTATAAAGATATGTCAAAATATGTTTCTTCACAGGCACTTATTTATTAAGTAAGTGAAAGAAAACAGGAAAGGATATAGCATTAATTTTATTAATTAATTTCATTTATTTGAAAACTTTTTTTTGCATACCACTGTACTAGTCAAGGTTCTCCAGAGAAAAAACCCGCATGGTGCGTAACCAGCCTCACACACACATGCACATGCACAAACATGCAGAGATTTATTTTAAGAAAGTGGCCTATTTGATGATTATGGAGGCTAATGTAGTCTGGTGGGATAGGCTAGCACGCTGGGGAATCAGGAGAGAGAGTTCCAGTTCCAGTCCAAAGACAGTCTGCTAGGGAGTTTACTCTTGCTCTAGGAGAGCAGCCTTTTCTTCTACTCAGGCCTTCAACTGATTAGATGAGGCCCATCATCTTTCTGAAGGGCAGTCTGCTCTATTTAAAGACCACCAATTTTAAATGTAAATCTCATCATAAAACTCCCTCACAGAAACGCCCAGAATAATGTTTGACCAAACATCTGGTCACTGTGGCTCAGACAAGTTGACACGTAAAATTAATCATTACACCCAATAAAACTGAAGATAATAGGGTGACTGAAACTTGGTTTTTGCACTCAAGGAACTCAACCATTAAGTGTTGGGAATGAGGGATTTTGGTCATATAACAAACATCGTATTCTGGAACCTAAGGTACGTGAGGATGAGTCTGGAAAGTCAGGCAAAGCTATGGCCACTGTTTTTGTATGAAGTAAAGAGCTTGAGGAGTCATTCAAGTCTTGAACATGAAAATGAAATGATCTGGTTTGCACTCTTCAAAAGCTAGTTCTGTAAGTGTTGTGGAGAATGGATTTGAGCAGATGAGGCTGAAGGCAGAGAGGCCAGCAAGTTGGCAAGTAGGGCTGTTCAGTCAAGATGTACCACGGCGCTAAACTGAGACAGTGGCTGCGGAAAGACTCCAGAGAAATCTCAGGAGCGTAATTGGCAAAATACGAATAGCAGTATTTATTTGGAAAAGTTATACTCCACGCCTGTATAATTATGTTGTGGTATATTCTAATGTCATGTGTGCCTAAAAAGGAACCAATAAAAATTAAGAAGAATGATTGCATAATAAACTGAAAGGGAGTTGTGCTGGAAAAAAAAAGATATGAGTAGCAGGTAAATGGCATGGAGGATGGAGGAGGGAGAGAATGGAATGTCTGCAAAAAAGGAGGAAGGGAGAATGACTACAAGCATATGCTGCAGAGAGATCAAATAAGAGAAGTACCAAAGGAATTGATTTGTCAATAAGATCTTTGTAAGTGTGGCAAAAGCAATTTTATTTTTATTTTTTTCTTTTGTGCTTCTTTAATTATTTTTTTATTAGTTCAACATATACTTACATATTGGAGGGCATTGTTACATACCATGCATACATGGATATTGACATAGTGAGATAGTAAGTTGAGGTCAATCCTAGACCAGGATCTACCCCCTTCATCCATTCCCCGAGCCCATGTCTCCTCTGTAATTTCACCACATTATAGTTTGAAGTGGACATACACACGTATAATAATAGATGACATTTCTGAGAACCTCTGCCTGTCTGTGTATAGCTAGGCTTCTAATGGGAGTTGAGTATCCCCGTTGTGTTGATAACCGCCCCCTTGTCTCTCCCTCCCCTCTCAGCCTCCCTCTCTTATTCCCCCATCTTCCTAGGTATGGTTCACTCCACTGCAAAAGCAATTTTAAAAACCTGCAAAGCAGTTTTTTAAAATTTTTTAAAATAAGTATTACACATCATTGGTTAAAAGAATTCAAACAACAGTATACGCAAAGAACGTTTTACTTCAACTTCTAGTATTCCCAAAGGCATCTCTCCTACTACAAGTTTATATTTGTGTAGCATTTTAGGATAGTCTCTGCAATACACTGAACATTCTGCAAGGGCTTGAGAAATAAAAATAAAATAAATACCCTTACAGGTATATTCTGTGGTTATATATTAATATACTCCCACTTAAAAATTCAGATTTATTGATGTGAAGTTCAGTGAAATTTGACAAACAGATATGTACTCATTAACCACCACCACAATTAAGATTTTTAGCGTTTCTTTTACCTCCCCAAATTCCTTAATGTTCCTTTAAAAAATTAGTCTGATCCTGTACCTTCATCCTCTGGCAAGCACTGATCTGATTTTTGTTCCTTTTTGTCTTTTGCAGAATAACAAATAAACCTAAAGAAGTATACATTATATAGTTCTTTTGTGTTTTCTTATTGTTTGGCATAATGCTTTTGAAAGTTATCCATGGTGTTTCATTTTATTGTTAGTTTGAGCCTGTTATAAAGCAGTTATAAACATTTAAGAGTTTTTCTCTTTTGTGTCTTATATGTATACATTCATATAAGTATATGTTTAATTTTATAAGAAATTATGAAGCTTATTTTTCAAAGATATTGTACCATTTTGCATTCCTACCAGCAGTATTTGAAAATTCAGCTTGCCGCACATCCTTTCTAGTTCTTGGTGGTGTCACTTTACCTTTTTTTCTTTTTTTCTTTTTTTTTTTTTTTTTTAACAAAGATTGAACCCAGGGGTGCTTAACCACTGAGCCACATCCCCAGCCCATTTAATTTTTTTTTTTAAATTTATTTTGAGACTGGGTCTTGTTAAGTTGCCAAAGTTGGCTTTGAACTTGTGATTCTCCTGCCTCAGCCCTCTGAGCTGCTGGTGTCACTTTTAATGGTTGTACTTTCTCTTTGGATGTTTTTAATTGGTACGTTATAATTATATCTAATAGATTTATTGTGTCGGATTCATACATGCACATAACATGATTTTCTCAATTTCATTCTTTAATACCTCTCCTTCTGCTCCTCTCCTACCTTCCTCTGGTCTCTTTGGATTTTAGTGTGCATTTATTTCTCTGTTGAGTAATAATGTTGAATATTTATAACTTTGTGTTTATTTCTTTCTTGAACGGTACGTTCAAACATTTGCCTTTTTAAAGAACTGCATGGGTTCTCTTTCTTATGAGTGAGTTTTAAGTGTTCTTAAGAATATTGAGTCATCTGATCCATGAACAAGATTATTTTTCCATTTAAATTTTTCGAAACCCATCCCTTATTCTATCCTTTTCCCCCAAAGAAATAGCATACACATTTCTTATGCTTATCTCTAAATATTTCATATTTTGTGATACTATTGTTAGTGGAATTGGTTTTTAATTTTGTTGTTTATTCTTTGCTAGTATATAAAGAATACATTTTCTTTTATATATTGACTATATCCTGTGACCTTTATAAACTAACATAACAGAGTAGTTTCTTTTTCTTTTTGTAACTTGGGGATTTTCTACATCAATGACCATGTCATGTGTATATAAAGATGGTTTTATTTCTTCTTTTCTAATCTGTATACTTTTATTTATAAACAACTGGGACATTTGCTTCTGGGTCACAGATCACCTTACTCTTCAAGTTTTTTGTTGCTTACTCCTTCTGCAGGTTGGGTTTCAGCCAGTTCTGGTGAAACTGAGTGAGTTACAACTTGTTCAGTCTAGAACCTGCTCCTCCGGGTCTATATTTCGATTGATGTTCTCTTCAACAATTGTCTCCTTTCATGTTTGTGTGTGTATGTGGGTTGGGGAGGGGACCTGGGTTATCAATTTAGAGATTTTTTTTTAAAGAGAGAGGGATGGGGGGGATAAAGAAAGGGAGAGAGAGAGAAAGAGAGAAACAATTTTTATTTAGTTTTTCACGTGGCCTGCACTACTCTGAGACTTCGTTGTGTACATGGTGCTGGGGTTTGAACTCACGTACTCACACATGCCAGGCAAGTGCCTTAACTGCTGAGCCACTGCTCCAGCCCAATTTAGAGATGTTTTGCAAAAGAAATTACCCCTGTGATCAATCTAACATGTTTAAGCAAGAACCTTACAAAACCAGTTTCTATAGTGTTGGGGTAGAAATCAGAGAGCAGTAGAAATGGGATTGAGTTGAAGATAAAAAAGTCAGGCACAAAGAATGTAATCTAGTATTCAAATGACTTTCACCATTAGTGGAAGGAAAGGGATTAAGAAAGGTGGAACGAGGGGATGGAGTGGTGGCTCAGTGGTAGGAGTGCTTGCCTGGCATAAACAAGGACCCAGGTTCAAACCCCAGCACCACATATGCAACAAAGTGTCTGAGAAACAAAGGCCAGATGAAAAAATAAATAAAATTGATTCTCTTTTCTCTCTTAAAAAAAAAAAAGGAATGAGGCTGGGTGTGGGGCCCACACATGTAATCAAAAGTTCCAGACCAGCTGGTAACTTAGGGAGACCCTGTGTCAAAATTTAAAAAGGATCAGGGATGTAGTTCAGTGATAAGTACCAGGGGTTCAATCCCCAGTACCGTCTTCCACCCCATACCTCCCTAGAATAGAAAATAAAGGAGGAGTGAAATGGGAAATAAACTTTTACCAACTTTAGTGGAGTCTTTAAATGCCTGGGAATGTGCATTTTTGTTTTTAACTTGCACTTCCCCTCTCTGATGTTCCTCACTGCCAGTGTTTTCCCCATATTTACAGCCTTCTTCGGTCCTTCATTCTCTTATTCTGTGATACTGTCTTGTACTTCACAGAGAACATAGAAAGGGCAGCTTCCCTGAATCTCCTCCACAACATATTCATGCTTTGGCAAACATTTGCCTCTCTCATCCTTTTACAGTGGAGGAAGTGTCTTTATCCTGTTAAATGCCAGTTCAGGAATGTATCAGGAATGGCCAGTCACTGTGAGGAGGATATTGCAGAGATGAACTGTTTATCCTGAGGGGTTGGAAGCTACACATGTAAATTATATCAGTTTTTAAGGTTATGCAGACCTTAGAATCTTGGGCATGGAAGCAAACAAGGAAGATTGGCCTATAGTTAGGGATTTGAGGATGAATCTACAGGACAAAGGGGGCAAATAGGTAAGAATAGGAAGGGATAGTGTGTGATATGGGATTTAAGCAAGGCAGATAATAATAAGCTATAAGTGTGAGAGACTGGAAAAATCAAAAGACTCAGAGGACTGAATGAAATTCAATTAAAATGTTTATAGAAATAAAGGAAGTGATTGAGATACAAAGTAGAAGTATATAAAATAGAAAGTAAGATTTGGGAAATGAGCTTCCAAGTTTCCCCTTTCCAGGACATGAGTTCTGGAAATTACTTTGACCTTGTCCCTACTAACCTTATTTCCCCATGCTCTCCTAAAAGGGTGAGAAATTTTGATATTAAATATAGCTCTTAGAGGAAAATTGTATTATTTCACTTGTTTAAATTTATAGTTAAGATAAAAAGCAAGATAAAGGACAGAATAAATTAATACAGTTGAATAAAACATTTTTTTCTACACTTTAAAAATGTAAATCCTTTTGTTTGGAAAGACTAGAATCCTACAGCTAATTGTAGAACTGTTTCAGGGTTCCTGAAACATAAAAAGTTTTCTAAGAACCCAGATAGTGGTCTATAATTCAATAAGTACAAACTGTTTTGGAGGTATGAATAAAATTAAATGTGAGGAAAGAGTGAAAAAGAAATATTGAATATATTTATTTTCTTTCTGATTACCATATTTCATGCTAATAAAAATTTTAGCTATTTTTCAAACTTTATTTAGATTTCATCCTTGGAGGGATCTGCTTCTCTGTCAGATTGCTTTCGCTCTACAGTAAGCCTTTCCAGTGTGGCTACTTTTGAGCATTCCTATTAGTTCCAGAATGTTCTTTATCCCATTGTCTTTCTTCACTTTTTTAGATGCACAGTTTGTTCTTAATCTATAACTTTCTATTCATTATTTTCTTTGGCTTCTTATTTCTTTCCAAATGAAAAGATGCTAGTGTGGCCACTATGTCCTCAGAAAGATTTGGTTGCCATCCTAGCATGTTACCACATGTTAGCTGCGTAACTTTGGACCAATAATGGAACCCTCTCTACACTAGTTTGCTTCTCTGTGAAGTTGAATATTAATATCAACTTGCCAGATTTTCATGAGAATGAAAATGAGATTATCCTAGCACGTTACCTACTGTACTAATCCTAAGTGTGTAGCTGTTAACTTCTGTCAGGCTATTTTGTTATACAGCAGTTTTAGTCCTAATGTGTTAGCATTTTGTAGTAAAAGGTTACAGTAGTGATCTTGCAGTTGTGAAGTGTGGAGGAAGATGGAAAGTTGTTTTTAAGGAGATAAAAGAGAATTAAAGGAAGAAAGAGATGCTATTATGAAGCTCTTGGTAGTTTCTAATGTACTGTTACCTTATTTTTCAGAACTGTATTTTCTTTTTTATTCTGCTATTATTTCATTCCTTGTCACCCTTAAGATGTATAATAAACAAAATAAGAAAAGAAATAAATAAGAAAACAAACTTAAAAGCCACTGGTAAACTATTTGCTAACATTATATTTTTGGTGATTTTCATCACAGGACTTGCTCAGAATTGACAAAGTAACATTTCTATTGTTAATCTGACTTTAGGATTGATAAAGAAGCTCTTTTAGTCACTTTAGTATTTATGATGATGATTATTTTTTGCGTTTGCTTAAGAATTATTTTTTAACCACTTAGTCTATTTTCTACATATCACTCTTAACATTAGGCTTTCTTGATACCTTAAATTACAAATTTAAATGAGCAGTTAAAAGCATAAGGAAAATTAGAAATAAATTCAAATGTATAAAAGGTGTAGATGATGCTGTTTAGTTACTCTTGTGGCTATCTTCCTGTGGTCGGAGTTGGAGAAAGTGCACAGAACAGCTCTGTGAGAAATTGTTGCCTTCTCTCTGCTTAATTAATTAACAGGTGTTTTGTTTTGTTTAGTAATAAGCTTTTTTTTTTGAATTTAAACAATTGATTTAATCTTTCAGACAGGGGAAAACAAAGGCTGGAGTGGTCCAAAGGCTGGGTTTCCTGAACCAACAAGTAACAGTAAGTTCTAATTTTTATGTTTTCTGCATTTGGTGTTTCTGCGCTGATTGGGTCTGTCTGGGCACTGGGTGCTGCTTTAAACACTGTGGAGGATATAGGGGATTTGGGGCATTTCCTTTCCTGATACTGACAGAACAACTGGAAAACCAACACACGGACATCAGATCCTTAAAATGGCTAAACCATTACAGTCTGTACCAGTCTATGCACATAGCAATGTTATTTTTTAAGATGTCATTTTATTGATGTAACATTCTTATAAAAAAAATCAAAAAAGAAGCAGTTACCTGCAAGTCAGCTTTCAAATCAGCTGTTCTCACAGTTCCAATATCTTAATTTCTACACAATTTTTATGTAATTATACTGATACAATTTTTATTCTGCTGTTTCTTTTAATATTGCCATAAGCATTTTCCATGTTTTGCTGAGTCATTAGAATTTTGATTTTATTAAAATCATTAAATAAATGCCATAAAGATAAGTACAAAATCGCTTTCAGTCTTAGTCTAGTTAACAGTGTTCTTAGAAACTTAAAGCACGGCTTCAGTTTATTTCTTTTTTTTAAATGTATTTAATCAAGACATTTTGCACTGGACATGAAGACACTTTAACATCCTCCCCTCCTAAAGCATGTATTTTCATTGAAGTGACCATTTTTTTGTAAATCAATGAATCAAAACATTTGCAAGTGAAAATACCCAATCTATCTCATTTCTAACCCAATTTCTCTTCCTTATAACCTCTGGACACTGAAAAAGGTTAAATCTTCAAATTGTCATAATAAAGCGTAGTTTTAAGATTGGCAGCTTACTTTTTGATATATATAATGAAATTGGTAACTATTCTTACCAGTGCATCCTCATATAAATTGAATTCTTGAGTCATCAAAATAGCCTCTTGAGAAGAATTTCAGTGAATTAATGGTATTCTTGGGTTCCTTTCATAATTGAAATTAATGTGCCTGCAAGCTCTTGGACTAGAATAGGGGTGATAAATGATAAAGTTTGGCATATATACTCCAAGGAAAACATGGAACAAGTTCGGGATTCTTCAGAGCTCATATTTAATTCCTTTGATGTTTGATAGTGGTTTATAATTACTTTGTAAGGAATGTAAGAAACATTAATTGATTATAGTTTTATGTTTTACATAAACAATATTTAGCACAGTACCTGTTCCTAGTAATTTTGTGATGAATATTGATTTCCCTCCATGCCTCCTTTCCCCATTTTTATAAAAATAATATGTCTATGTACTATTGCCAGAAATTCCATTTTTATACTTTTTATTTGCCAAAATATTTAGCCATATACATATAGTTTATTCCTGAATAATTTGGCACCAGCCATTTTTTAAAAGAATGTGAGCATTACATTTTTGAATATGGAAGTCAAATAGTGATTAACTTGACATGAAATCACATTGTAGGTAGGTAGCCTGCAAGCTGTATCATTAAACAGACATATTTTGGCTCTTAGTATTATGTATTTGTTGATTATTTTTTAACTTGTTACGTGATATTGGAACTCTTTTGCAAATTTGGAGAGATCAGAAAGAGGCTAATCAGTTTATTAAGTGATCAGAAATGTGTAAGAGTGCCCATAAAGTTTGTTTGAGACATAAAGTTAGAAGTGATAAAGCTGTTTGAAGCCAGCTTAAAATTTAAGCAAACTGAGCTGAGTGCAGTGGTACACTCCTGTAATCTCAGTTGCTTGGGAGGCTGTTGCAGGAGGATCATTAGTTTGAGGCCAGTCTGGGCAAATGAGCAAGACCTTGTCTTAAATAAAAAATAAAATGGACTGGGGATGTAGCTCAGTGTTCAAGCATCCCTGGGTTCAGTTGCCAGTACTAAAAACAAAACAACAACAAAAAACTAAACTGTTAAAGCTTTAGAAATTCTATGCTCTATAATGGCTCAAAGTGGGAATTTGAAAGAATGTTCTAGTATCCCTTCCCAACCGTGACATAGAGGTTTTTCAAATTAACACAGGTGCCTCAGATTATCATAGAGGATGAGGAGAATCTGAAAAGTAGTAACTGTTTTTGATGGCTCACAATGAATGAAGCCCCAGATCCCTTGGAGCCAGTGCTAAGCTATTTAAATAAACATTAGGAAAATGACGGTTTCTGCTTAGGAATTGTCACACGGGTGATGAGTCAAAACTACCTAAAAATTCATTTGAGTTCATATATTATGGTAGTTTTTAGGTTAATTTCTCTTCTAATTAATCAATTCTTTAAGTCTGAAATTCTGCTGTAAGTCATTTCTGCCCTGTGAAGAATACCTGTTAACATTTTGCCAGCAAGGGTTAAAGCAGGGATCTCTCAAGGTGCCGCATGCTGGGGAAGGTAGGAATTTGAAGTTGCCAGCACTAGCTGTCTCATTGAAATATTGTATAGCCTTGAACAGTTCATTTTATGTCTTATTTTCAATATGTTGTTATGAGTTAAGCATACAGATTTTTGATAATGAGTCTCCTTAATTATGTAACACTTGTAAAATGATTAACCAACCTTGAATAACATCTGAAAAGGTAACGTTAACTTTGTGAAAAACACTGTCATCGTGAAGTGGCTTTCTTCATTGTTTTGTCAAATTCTACATTAATTCAAAATTGTAATTTTAAAGATCAAATTTCTGGCTAATCATTGTATGGATAAATAACACAAAATTCATTTGGAGTCATAATATACAAAAACTAAAAGAAGGGAAAGCAGAATTGGAAAATGAAAGAGGGAAATTTTAATCTGACATGGCTAGCATCTAACTATAAAGTAGACAAAAATGATAATGTACATGTGCATTTAATTTTAGAAGTGGAAGATTTTTTTGAAAGATTACAGTCATAAAATACTGCTAACAGTTTACAACTGAAAAAAATACTTTAAGTGGTTTTGCAAGTGATTGTGATTACATAGACTGGTTCCTCAATTTATTTTCCTGACTTGATTGCATGCAGCTTTAAAATATGGACCTAATTTTGATGTGCTTCTCAGGCTTTCTTCATCATATTAAAATGTATCACAAAGTAGACTATTCTGTGTTTTTGCCCTTATACTCATTTTTATAATTATGTTGAAATACAGAACACATAACTCTGTATTGTGAAGTTTTTGTTAAATTTATCATAGGGCAGTTTTATGCTTGGCATACACATAAAAAGCTAGCTTTTACAGATGAATGACTAACAATTTTTTTTAAAGATCATGCATTTTAAAGATCTACTGATTGCTTATGGAAAACTTTATAAAATATTTAGATATAGTTCAGTTGTTAATCTTTTTTTTATTCACAGTCCATGTTTCTTATTAATACAAGATTTTACTTAAAACAGGTTGTTTCTTAAAGGTGAACTCTAGCTTAATTCAAAATTGGACTAAGCTCAAAGATATTCTCTGGTATGTGCTGAATCCACCCACTAAAAGATTATTTGGAGGCATTTTTCTCATAAATATTTTTCCGTTAACCTTTTAAAAAGTCTTATTTAGCCCCTGTGAAATGTGTTGGTTCTTCTAGGTTCATTAGAGGAGACCCAAGACAAATACTTTTGGGACAGTTTAGAGTGATCTTTTTAGGATCTTAGTTGACCTAGAAAAATTGTCAATTTTATGTCATGTGCATGTCATATGCACTGTACACCCTGAAATTAGGAAGCTTTGTTATCCCAGCAAAAAATTGTTCGATAGATTACCTGCTTGTTTCGCAGATACTGTGTACCTGATCTGGAACCTCTGCTTACCATTCTTTGTTTTTGCTCAGGGTAGGGGTTGTTCTTTGATGAAAAATAGGTTAATATATTCTTGCTTTAATAGTGTTCTGGGAGAGTTCTATTAAACAAATTCCTTCTGGGACCCCCATAACAGAAACTACTTTGTAATGAGACAATTAAAGTAGTTGGAGCGAATTAGATTTAAGTATAAAGCGGAGTTATCCAGCTTATCTGTTTATGTAGACATAAACAACTGTGTTCCAAATGTAAGAGTGTAGCTAGTCTGTAGTGATGTTATTTAGAAAGGCCGGTGAATTATTTGTGCTGGATGGACCAGTGCCAACCATCTGAGTCTGCTGATGGAAACACTCTTTCTTCCATGAGCAAAGAAAGACATATCCAAATATTCCAGAAAGAGGCCCTTCTCAGTTTACCTTGGTGGTCATGTTGGACTTGTCTGAGTGGTGAGAAGCTTTAGCCTTTTGTTGTTGTTTTAATCAGTTTGACAAGAATTGCTACTGAATCTAGGGTTAGAGGTAGTATTAAGCCTGCTTCTCTTGTAGTCATGTCAGTTAAGTCTGTGTGTGCTTAAAGGCCCATTCATTTAAGGAAAAAGAATTTGAGATTAGAAGGTTCTTAATCAGATTAACACAAATAGCATATTTTCTGAAATATATTCAGGAAGAATAGTTTAAATTTTTCATAATTTTAAAAACTTGCTTGAATCATGTTTTTATATACAAAAATGACTTAAGATTAAAAAAAACTGAGTGTAGTATGAGAGTGTTTTTAAGCATAAGAACAAAGGATGAGAGGACAAAAAAAGATGGATTTAGAGACATGAAAACTGAATATGGATTTCAGCATAAAAAATAAGTCAAATGAAAAATAGCATGATTTGTGAACTTATGGCAGCAGGTTAAATATATATATATATATATTTATATGATTTATATATATATTTATATATATTTATATATATAAATATATATATATTTATATTTATATATATATATATATATGATATGTGTAAGTTGATTTAAAAAAGGCAACACCCTGATATAAAAAGAACAGACAAAAGTAATGAAAAATTCTCAACAATAGGGCAAGTACAGAGTAAAAATCAATGTAATACAATTTCTGATACATAAAAGTTGTCAGGTATTGGGGAAAACATATACTCACATTCTGCTGATAGCATTGTAATAATGTTTCCTTTCTGAAGAGCATTAGTCTAGTATAACATTTAGGCCCATTTCTTTTTAAAATTAACTAAAAGAAAAAAATAGAATGATTTTACATAAAATACAACTGCTGGTTTTATAATTAGAAAAAAAGACAAATATATTTTTTTAAAAATGCTCACAGGTACAGACTTTGGCATGAAATGCACAAGCTGACTGAATGTGTTTTTAAATGGTAATTAATGTTTCAGATAATTGGTTACAAGAAGGTAAGGGCAAATGCCAACACACAAAATTAAAAACAAAATCTTATTCCAATACTGTAAAAGTATACTATTACAGATATGTGCATAAAGAAAAGGAAAACAGAAAGAAAATATACTAAAATATTAGCCTGGCTAATATTAATATCAGCAGTGTCTATGGGTACCTAGGTTGAGGGTGACTTCTGTTGCCTTCCCTTAAATCCGTCTGCTTCTCTCCAGACCCCTTGCAATCCCCTAGTTAAGTCACTGTCATTTCTCACTGGCTCCACAGTGGCCTCCTAACTCATGTCCCTGCTGCTGCTGTTGCCAGTTCACTCACTGCATAGGCTCAAAATGGGGCTGTGGAGATAGGACGACAAACTGACTCCTTCTATGAAACCCAGCACTGGAGATGCCCAAGAAGCAAAATGAGCTTCATGGATCCAATACTTACTGCAAAAACTGTTTATTGTTGGTTGGTTGATTAGAAGTCAAAAGTTGGTTAGAAACAAAGGCAGAAAATGTCAGCCTGGAGCAGAGAAGAGCTAGAAACTTTGAATAGTGTATTAGCTCTCTATTGCTGTGTAACAAATTACCACATAGTTAGCATTTATTATCTCCCAGGTCCTGTGAGTCAGGAGTTCAGGCATGTCTTAACTGGGTCCTGTTTGCTCAAGGACTCACAAGTCTCCAATCACAGTGTCAGCTACACTATATTTCTTTCTAGAGCTCTGAGTTATCATAGAAGCTTATGTGGTTGTTGGCAGAATTCAGTTCCTTGTGTTTGTGGGATTGAGGTCACTGCTTTCTTGCTGGCTGTCAATGGGACTACTCTCATTCCCTAGAGGTCCTCACAGTTCCCTACAGTGTGGCCTTCTCACCACCTGGCTGCTTCCTTCTTCAAAGTTAAGCTGACTGAATTTAAACATAAACATTATGTATTGAACAGCCGGGGAGGCAGAGTTAATTATAAAAAATTAACTCAGGTGTCTGTTGATGGATGAATAGATAAAATATAGTATAGATATACAGTAGAATATTATTCAGCCACAAAAAGAGTTCTCATAAAAATGAAAATTCTTTCATTTGGGTCACATGGACTGAACTGGAGGGTACTATGTTGAGTGATATAAGTCAGGCACAGAAAAAAAATACAATATGTTCTCACCTATTTGTGAAAGATAAAAAGTTGACTTTTGTTAAGAGAACTACAGTATGCTGATTAACTCTGAATTTTAGTGATCAGTATATTTGTACTATGGAGAAAAATATCTTGATACTTCATATGTACAAGCAGAGAATCAATAGTGCTGATAGTGTTTAAAATTTCTGGCTACATATCCAGGGGTGCAGGGGTTTTTTGTTTTTTGTTTTTACTTTAAAATATTTTTTTCTTTTCTCTTTTTTTTATTTGATGATATAGAGGAGATACAGTTGAGGGGGAAACATTATCAAACATTCAAGAACAAATGTATATATACTTCATTAACTAGGGCTAATGCCATGTCATGGATGCCCTGCTTGTGTTCCCCATGCTACTGTTTCCCCCAGAAGAACCCCTGAGTTAAATGGATATCTCGTGGAGGTTAGAGATCACCATCTGAGATGATTCCCCCATATTCCCACCCTCCAGCAGGGGTGCAGATTTTGAAATTTATAAGAATAATTTTTTTTTGCTTAAACTTGTTCTAGTTTTGTGATTTTGTGTACTTTTGAAACAAAATCAAGTGAGCTGTTAAAAACAAACACCACCACCATAAATAAAAAATAAAAAGCATTAATCTCAATGAAATAGAGAATAGAAGAGTATTACCAGAGCCTGGGAAAAAGTGTGGGGGAGGGAGGATTGGCAGAAGGATGGTTAACCAGTGCAGGACTATGTAGTTGGTTAAGAAGAATGACTCCTAATGTTCTGTAGCACAGTAGGATAACTGTGGTTGAAAACAGATAATTGAATATTTCAAAATAGCTAAGAGAGAGGATTTTGAATGTTTCCAGCACAAAGATGATATGTCTGAGATGAATTGTGTTAGTTACTCTGATCTGGTCAAAACATATTATGTATATGTATTGAAATGTTAAGTGTATCCCTTAAATAAATGTACAGTTTCTATGTTAATTAAAAATAAAAATATATCTTTTAAGTATCCATAATTTAAAAAAATTGATGTGTTGCCAGAGTCCTCTAAATAGACACTTGCCAGTTTACATTCCTACCAGCATATATGTTTTCCTGCAGCCTCAGTGTGCTGTCAAACTTCAAGATTTTGCCAATCTGATAGTTGAAATAGGGTATTTAGTATAGTTTTATTTTGATTTGTTCTTGTTAAGAATGAGACTGGACATTTTTTTGTACATTTATGAGCCTTTCATACTTTTTAATTAACTGTATGATCATATCTATTGCCCATTTTAAAATTAGATCATTTATATTTTATGTTTTTACTTGGTAGGACTTTATGTGTCTATGCTTTTATGATATGACTTAACATTTTCCTTGTTTATAATGAAATTTCCTTTTAAGATTTAGTTTTTTATTTAATGTATTTTAATGACCTTTTAAAATAGTCTTTCTCTTCTAGTATTTGTGATTTTGGCATAATTAATAATATCCTCCTCAGTCTGATACTATAAAAATATTTTAAATTATCTTCTGAACATTTTATAATTTCTTATCTTTAAATCTTTGATCCATTTGGGATTTATGCCAAAAGTATGGATCCAACTTTATTTCCCATTGTTTTGATACTTCCCTATTACCATGCATTAAGATCCTGTGTGGATTTGGTTTCATTTTGGACTTTCTATTCTCTTTTGTTTTATTGTTCATCATGCGCAGTTTTTGTTATTGAGTTTGTGTTTTAATATGAGTCAGTTTAAAAATCTGTTTAAATAAATGTGAATGAAAACCTTGATCCATAATCTTGCACATACTACCGAGAGTACAAGTCATTAAAAAGATAAAAATCCCCTGGAGGACTGAATGCAGTGATACCCAGTGGTACTCAGTAATACAGTGCTTTCCTAGCATGCACAAGACTCTGGGTTCCATCCCTAGCGCCCCCCTCCCAAATCTCCTTGACAAAAAATAAGAGGTATGAGAAGTCCAGGCATTGACTATAAAATACTAAGGAAAGCCATAGGGAACTGTATATATGAAGGGTATTAATACTTAGAAGGCAGTGGGGATAGTATCCCTAAAACAAATGTGTGTTATTAATGCATTCTTCTTTCATTTTTAAAATTAGAGCTTTATGATTATACATAGCAGTTGGGTTCATCCCAACAAATATATATGCATGGAAATAGATTTCAATTCATGATCTCCTTGCCTTTTCCCTCCCATCCTCCTTCCCTTCTCCCCTTCTCCTCCTTCTATTCTGACTTCCTTTCACTCATCTAATAATTTGTATTTGGTTCTTTACGTAAACTTCATCATTTCATTTTTAAAGACAGTACTTATTGACTACATTGTACCATTTTTTAATAGTGTTAGTGATTTCAGTAGTTTTTTAAAGTTGATATTGCTTCTTTTTTAATGTATGCTATTATTTTATTTTTTTATTCATTCAACATAGTCATACATATAGGAAGGTATCATTGCCACATAATCATGATCGCATGCATAATGACCAGGCAAGTCAAGACTGATGTCAGTTCATGATCTCCCTCTTTGGGTTGCCCCAGATCCCATGTTTCCCCTACTTTACACCCATGTTAGTTGGGCTTCTCATGGAAGTTGAAGGTTCCCCACTGGGTTGATAACCCCCCTTTTCCCTCCCTCCAGCTACCTTGATATTCCTCTTATTCCTGCCCCCCCTTCATCCCCCAGCATCATAGGCAAGGTTCCCCCTGTTACTGTAAAAATTCACCCATGTTGAGGTTATTATTATCTTAGCCAACTTTCAGTCTGTTTCTGAGCCCTTGAGTCTCTGAGTTTGGGATATTTCACTTAGCATATTTTTTTTTCCATCTCCATTCATTTGGCTGCAAATGCCATGATATCGTTCTCTCTAATAGCAGAGTAGAATTCCATTGTATATATGTACCACAGTTTTTGAATCCACTTGTCCAGTGAGGGGCATCTGGATTGGTTCCATAGTTTAGCTATAGTAAATTGAGCTGCTATAAATATTGATGAAGCTGTATCTCTGTGATATGCTGATTCTAGCTCTTTTGGGAAAATACTGAGGAGTGGTATAGCTGGGTCTTAAGGTGGTTCCAGCCCTAGTTTTTTTTTGTTTGTTTGTTTGTTTTTTGTTTTTAAATAGAGAAGGACAGAGAGAGAGAGAGAGAGAGACACTCAATTTTTTTTTTTTTTGAGTTTTTCACATGGCCCTCATTGCTCTGACACTTAGTGGTGCACGTGGGTGCTGGAGTTTGAATCCATGTACCTGTGTATGCTGGGCAAGCACTGTAACTGCCGAGCCACCACTCCAGCCCCCAGCCTTAGTTTTTTGAGGAGTCTCTACAGTGCTTTCCAGAGGGACTGTACAAGCTTGCAGTCCCACCAGCAGTGTGAAAGTGTTCCTCTCTTCCCACAACCCCTCCAGCATCTGTCATTTTTTGTTTTCTTCATTTTTGCCACTCTGACAGGAGTGAAGTGGAATCTCAGTGAAGTTTTGGTTTGCATTTCTCTGATTGCTAGTGATGTAGAACATTTTCCCATATATGTATGGGCTTTTTGGGCTTCCTCCGTTGAGAAGTTTCTATTTAGCTCCTTAGACCATTTATTGATTGGATTCTTTGTGGTTTTGGTGTTCAGTTTTTTGAGTTCTTTGTATATTCTGGATATTAGCCTTCTGTCCAAGGTGTAGCAGGCAAAGATTTTCTCCCATTCTGTAGGTTCTCTCTTGACACTCTTGACTAATTCTTTAGCTGTGCAAAAGCATTTTAGTTGATGACATCCCATTCATTTATTCTTGGCTTTATTGCTTGCGCTGTGGGAGTCTTGTTAAGGAAGGTGTGTTGTGTAGTGCTGATCCTGTTTTTTTCTTCAAGCAATTGTAAAGTTGCTGGTTTAATTTCCAGATCCTTGAACCATTTTGATTTGATTCTTGTGCAGGGTAAGAGGTCAGGATCCAATTTCAGTTGTCTGCATATGGCTGTCCAGTTTGTCCAGCAACATTTGATGAACAGGCTGTCCTTCCTCCACACTATGCTTTTGCCCCCTTTATCAAATATCAGATGGTTAAAGATTTGAGGATTTGTCTTGGTACCTTTTATTCTCTTCTATTTGTCTTCATTTCTGTTTTGATATCAATACCATGTTGTTTTTATTACTATAGCCCTATAATATAATTTCAGGTCAGGAATTGTGACATCTCCTGCTTTGTCTTTCTTGCTTAGTAATGTTTTGGCTATTCTGGGTGTTCTGTTGTTCCATATGAATTTGAGAATTGTTTTTTCTATATCCATGAAGAATGCCATTAGTATATTGATGGGGATTGCATTGAATCTGTATATGGCTTTTGGTAGAATGGCCATTTTGATTATATTGAATCTGCTTAACCAAAAATATGGAATGTCTTTCCATCTACCCAGGTCTTCTGCAATTTATTTTTTTAAATGTTCATTAGTTTTCATTGTAGAGGTCCTTTCTAACCTTTGTTAGATTGATGCCCGAGTATTTTATTCTTTTTGAGGCAATTGTGAATGGGATAGACTAATACTTCTTCAGTGGACTTGTTGCTGGAGTGTAGGAAAGCTAATGATTTATGGGTTATCTTATAACCAGCCACTTTGCCCAAGTCACTTTTATGCTCTAGAAGTCTTCTGGTCGAGCTGATCATATCATCAGCAAATAGAGACATCGTGACTTCCTCTTTTCCTGTTTGAATTCCTTTGATTTCCTTCTTTTGCCTGATAGCTCTGGCTAGGGTTTCGAGGATTATATTGAATAAGATTGATGAAAGTGGACATCCTTATCTAATTCCTGAATTCAGCGGAAATGCTTTCAGTCTTTCTCCATTAAGCATAATGTCGGCTATGGGTCTGTCATAAATAAATAGCTCCTACAAAATTAAAGTATTTTCCTTTGAATCCCAATCTTCTCCAGAGTTTTGAGCTAAATGTGTTGCTGAATTTTATCAAAGACCTTTTCTGAGTCAATTGAGATGATTTTATGATTTTTATTTTTATTTCTCTTTAAGTGGTGAATTACATTTATTGATTTGTGTATGTTGACCAGTCCTGCTTTCCTAGAATGAAGCCCCCTTCATCATGATGTATTATCTTTTTGATGTATTTTTGGATCCAGATAGCTAAAATTTTATTAAGGATTTTAGTATCTTCGTTCATCAGGGAAATTGGTCTGTAGTTTTCTTTTCTTGATGCATCTTTGTTGGGTTTTGGTATCAGGGTTATATTTACTTCATAAAAAGTGGTAGGGTTCCAGCCCTTTTAATTTCATGGAAGGGTTTATAGAAGATCGGTGTTAATTCTTCTGTAAAGTTCTGGTAGAATTCTGCCATGAATCCATCAGGTCCTGGGATTTTCTTTTTTGGCAGGCCTTTGATTACTGTTTCAATTTTGTTACTTGAAATTGGTTGGTTTAGAATTTCAATGTCCTCTCGTGTTAATTTGGGAATGTCATATTTGGCAAGATACTTGTCCATTTCTTCCAGATTATCAAACTAAGCAGAGCATAATCTTTCAAAGGAAGTTCTGATAATCTGTTGGATTTTGTTTGAGTCGGTGGTGATGTCTCCATTTTCGTCTTTGATTTTGTTGATTTTCTTCATTTCATTGTTCCTTTTGGTGAGGTTGTCAAGAGGTCTGTCAATATTTATTTTTTTCAAAGAACAAACTCTTTGTTGAACGAACTCTTTGTTTTGTTGATAATTTGTATTTTTGTTTTTTAAGAAAGAGGGACAGTGAGAGAGAGAATCAATTTTATTTAGTTTTTCATGAGGCCTTTGTTGTTCCAACACATTGTTGTGTATGTGGTGCTGGGTTTTGAACCCATATGCTTGCGCACGTCAGGCAAGCGCTGTGACTGCTGAGCCACCTCTCCAGCCCCTTGTATTGTTTTTTGTTCTCAGTTTCATTGATTTCAGCTCTAATTTTAGTTATTTCCTGTCTTTTATTAGGTTTGGGATTGCATTGTTCCTCTTTTTGTAGGGATTTGAGTTGGAGCATAAGTCTATTTATTTGAACTCTTTCCTAATTTTTGATGAAGGGACTCAGTGCTATAAATTTACCTCTTACAAATGCTTTCATACTGTCCCAGAGATTTTTATACTTTATTTCATCATTCTCATTCGTTTCCAAGAATTTTTTTGATTTTTGTTCTCATTACCTCTTTTATCCATTCTTCATTTAAGAGGGTATTATTCAGTTTCCAATTTTTTAAGTAGTTTCTGTTATTTTTCTTGCTGATAATTGCTAAGATAATCCCATTGTGGTCTGACAGGATATATGGGACTATATAAACTTCTTTATATTTGTTAAGGTTAGCTTTGTGGAATTGGATGTGGTGTATTTTGGAGAAGGATCCGTGAACTGCTGAGAAGGTAAACTCAGCTGATTTGTGTTGGAATATTCTGTAAGTGTCTATTAAGTCCAGTTAATTTAGAGAATTGTTTTGGTTAAAGACATCTTTATTGATTTTTTGCTTTGATGATCTGTCTGTTGTTAATAATAGTGTATTTAAGTCCCCCAGTATTATTATGGTGAGATTGATGAGGGGTTTAATGTCCTTGAGTATTTTTTCCATATATTTGGGAGGGTTGTAGTTGAGGACGTAAATGTTAACTCTCATTATGTCTTCTAAATGAATTGTTCTTTTTACTATGATATAGTGACCTTCTTTGTCCTTTCTGACTAGTTTGTGGTCAAAATTAACTTTTTCGGATATAAATATCACAATGCCAGCTTGCTTTTTCAGGCCACAAGCTTGTGTGTATGTTTGATTGTGAGGTGTGTCTCTTATAGGCAGCATATTGCTGGATTTTGTTTTTTGTTCAGTAAGCCAGTCTGTGTCTTTTGATTGGGGCATTGAGTCCATGCATGTTCCCTGACATGACTATTGCTGTTTTGTGCCATCTTGGATATGTTTTAGTGTGTTTTGTCATTATCGACTTTCTTCTGTTTAAGGGTTTTGGAAATTGTTTGCATGTTCCTCTGAATGAAGTATGTCCTTGAAACTTTTCTGTAGCGCAGGCTTTATGTTCATGTACCTTGCTGAGTTGAATTTATCATTGAAGTATTTAATTTCCCTTCACGTTTGAAGCTGAGTTTTGCAGAATATAGTATCTTTGCCTGAACATTGTTGTGTTTCAAAATTTGAAAAACATCCTTCCATGCTCTCCTGCCTTTATTGACTGATCTGAGAAATCTGTAGAAATCCTAATTAGTCTGTATCTGAATGTGATTTGGTGTTTTTCCCTTGTTAATTTTAGGATTCTTTCCTTTATTTCTGTGTGATTCATTTGATCAGTGATGTGTCTTGGTGAATTTCTCATTTGGTTAGGTCTGGTGTCATATAGGCATCTTGAATTTGATTTTCTGGATCAGTTCTGATATGGGGACAGTTTTCCTTGGCAACTTTGCTTAGAAGGTTCTTAATGCCCCTTGTTGCTGTTCAATGTTTTATTCAATCCCAGTTACTCTCACGTTATTTCTTCTCATCTCGTGAAATACTACTTGGAAGTTCTGATCATGCTCAATAAGCTTTTCTTGTCTGTCTTTCTTGAACTCAGAGTGGTCAGCCAGTCTTTATTGTCTGATATATTCATTCTTCGAGAGCTGTGGTTCTATTTTCTACTGAGCCAACTCTGGTATTAATATTGTCCAATGAGCTTTTAATTTGGTTGACAGTATTTTTCAATTCTAAGAGCTCTGATACATCTTTTTTCAGAACCTCTTTATATATGTGGTCTCTCATCTCCTGAAATTTTTCTCATCTCTCTGCTTAAATCTTCTTGTAATTCTTTGATTGAATTACTAGTCATATTATTGATATATTTTTCTAGGTTTTCATCTAATACCCCAACCATGGACATCTTGAATAGTGAGCTATGGGGTTGAGATGGAGTTTTGTTTCCTTTTTTCCCCCCTTTTCAGTTACAGGGAGTGTGGCTTGAGGTCCGACACTGAGTAATTCTCTTGGGGGCTTTTTTGATGGTATTGTAGCTTTTAATCTCTTTGTTTAGTTGGGCTGGGGTACAATTTAGGTAGCACAGTCAATGCCTGGTACCCTAATCTATGAAGTATTGTGGACCTTTAGGTTTTCCAATACCTCAGGGGACAAGGGGTAGAAGTCAATACATTTAGCCAATGCATACAACAGACAATGTTGAGTGTACCTGTTACAGTGTTGATTAGCACTTATAGGAGCAATTGGATTAGCAGTTTTCTTCCTTGATAGCTCTCAGACTATACTTGGTTAGCAAGCTAACACCTGCTTTCAAGTATGATGTTCACTTCAATCTACCAGGACCCCTGAAGGTAAGGGAAAAAAATATGTGTAGAGAGCAAAAATAATGAGGTAGGAAGGTTGTGTGGAACTTGTGAATTAGTATGTAGAGCTACAAGTTAGTAGAGATAATGTAGGCTATTCTTCTAGAAATAAGGGAAAGATAGAAATGGGATAAGAATCACATAATTACTGTGAGGGAGTATGAGAGAGATCAGAATTCAGTTTAGGATCTGACAGAGTAATGGGGAGAAGGGGTTAGTAAAGACTGGGTATCTTTTCAGCCCAAAAAGACTGAGGAACCCCAGCAATATGGACACAGCAGACAAATACAGCAAATCACAGCAACACAAAGCAACAGACAAACAAACAAACAAAAAAAAATCCATACACTAAGGAACACCAATTCCAAGAATAACAACAGTAACAAAAACAAAACAAACAACAAAGAAAAGGGGGTTGGGAAAGTTCTGAATTATTACTGCTAAGATCAAAATGTGCCATGGGGGCGTTGGGGATTTAGCTCAGTGGCAGAGCACTTGCCTAGCATGTGCAAGGCCCCAGGTTCAGTCCTCAGCTGTGGAAAAAAACAAACAAACAAATAAAATGTACCATGGGGATATGTGTTCATAACTGACTTCTAGGTGGAGTCACTTTCCATTTGAGTTTGCTGGAGGGAATGAATCTTGGTGATCTCTGCTGACAGTGATATTCCCAGGAGGCCTCCCAGTAATTTTCTCCTGCAGAGGGGTTGCAAACATTCACCTTCCCTGCTTCCTGTGAGAATAGACCCAGGGCCACCCAAGTTGCACTCTTGGGAGTTGAGTGTCTGTCTGCCCAAGCTCTGGTCCCACTTCAGCTTGGTACCCCTGAGCCCCTGGGAGTCTTGTGGATCCTGGTAGAGTTGAAAGGGACTCTTGCTATTCCAAGGAGAGTGGCTGACCTGAACTGAGCTTACCTGGGACCATTATTGCCCTACTCTTGGGTGTCTTGAAGTCTCTACTTGCCCCAGGAGATGATGTGTGGGTCAGTCACAACTCCAGCAAGGGGAGGCAGGCGTGAAGGGGGCACCAGCCCAGCTAGACCAGTGTTTGTGGCAGTCTCAAATGCAATCACTAGGGGGCGTGGAAACCTAGTTCCACTTGGAGTGTCCAGGACCTATGGGACTGCTTCTGTTTACAGAATTCACAGTCTAAAAGTAGAGGAAAGCACTGGATCCAGGCTGCCCCTTCTGTTCATACGTCCCTGAGGCTGATGCTAGCTAGCCTCTGCCCCTCCTGAGAATTTCAGGCAATGTCTGTTGGACCTGCAGGCTGAACCTGCCCAGGCTGTTCAGGTCCTATTGATCAGAATCCTGGTCACAGTCTCCACCCACAGATTGGGCATGTAATGGGGTGAGTGGGAAACCTCTGAATGCAAGTTGCTGGACCAGTTGGGAGGGTCTGCCAGGCCCACGTAAACCCCCAGGGCAGACAGTCAAAACACTGGGAGCCTGAAGCCGCTCCTCCAGACTGTGCTCGCTATTCCGCTACGTATCTGGTGGTTTCGGGTTCACTGTTCATGAAGCAGTTTCCTGCACCACCCTCAGCGAGGTTTCAAAACGGCAGTGCTGCCCCACTTCTTCATGTGATCAGATTCAGGGAATTGTAATTACTGTGTATTCAAGCAGTCCCTCGTTTCCTGCCACTGCCCGTGGCACCAGAGTCCTGCACCCAGGCTCTGCTGAGTGCTCTGGGCTGTGTCTTAGTTTATTTAAGTATGTGCAGCTTCCTCTCCTCTGGTGCAAATTCCCATCCTGTTGCCAGCTGGGTAGTTGGCACTGGAAAGTTTGATTTGGGATTTCCTGTACTTCAGCTTGTCCATGGCTCTGTATCACTAAACTTCCTTCCTTGGATAGTAATGAATTTGGGGAGTAATTTTGCTGTCCATCCACCTCACAGTAAGGCATTTCTGCCATCATTGGCATCCCACATTCATGGAGAGATTTTTAAGTTGGCTCTCTGATGTTGCTTCTTGAAAAGCTAGACCAAATACTAAAAAAAACAGGGGTAAGTACCATCATTCCCCTACCTTAAAAAAGAAACGGAAAATTTTTTAAAAAGTGGAACAAGTCTTATTTGAAAACAGTTAACAGTTATTTTTAATTAAAAAATCACATTGCACAGTACCTGACATTGTTGGTTTTCAGTATTTGAAGAGATAAAAGAACTAAAAGGTGTTTTCACTTTTTCCCACTGTTTTGATGAGCTTGTAAGTAGTTTATAATGTATAACAAGTAGCTTTCCCCAAAATTGTTGAAAATAGAATCTTTGGAATTTAGATAATGCCTACATCTGTGATTCTCAGCTTGGTGTTGCAGGACTCCATATAATTATGAGTGGCGTTATTTATATTTCAATAACTTAATAGAAATAATATATTTATTCTTAGAAAATTTGTTTTGGGTTAGAATTTTTTTTTATAATTTTTTTTCCTAAAGAGAGAGGGACAGTGAGAGAGACAGAGAAAGAGAGAAACAACTTTATTAGTTTTTTTCACATGGCCTTCGTTGCTCCAAAATTTAGTTGTGTACGTGGTGCTGGGGTTTGAACCTGGGTCCTCATGCTTGCCAGGCAAGCGCCGAAACCGCTGAGCCACCACCGCTCCAGCCCCTTGGGTTAGAATTTTTACCTGGAATCATATTTTAAGATGTTCTGAGTCTTTTGTTGGCAGTCTTTAGAAGATGATTTATTATTACTTAATAAATCCAGGTTGTCTGAAAGACAGATCCCTTGAAACAAGCTTTGCCTAAAAGAATACAATGTAGCCAGGCATAGTAGCTTATGCCAGTAATCCCAGCAACTTGAGAGGCTGAGGAAAGAGGACTGCAAGTTTGAGGCCAGCCTTAGCACTTAGTGAGGCACTCTGCAACTTAGTGAGACCCTGTCTCAAAATAAAAAGGGCTGGGGATTTAGCTCAGTGGTAAAGCACCCCTAGGATAAATCTTCAGTACCAAAACTAAAGAACAATAACAGGAGTCCTAAGTGTGAAAAATTTGGTAATATCTAGTCTCTCATTTTACACATAAAAAATTGAGGCACAGGTATTTTATAAATTGTTTGAAGGTAGAAGATAGTGAAGACTTGAAATCATGCCTTCTGATTCCAAGGTCTGTGCATTTGCTACTATACAACACATTTATTTGTAAGTATAGTATTTGCTGATAATTAAGAAAAAAATAATGTTTGTGAGAAATTCCACTAAAACTGTGTGTTTCAAAAGAATGTTTTCTACATTGTGTACTGGAATCTTTTTAAAAAAGAACACTTAGGATGTTTTGTAACATGGAAAATGTCCAAACTATTGTTTCAGATACTACATTGATATTTGGGTGGATCATGTAAAAACACTCAATGGCTGAGAAACTATGTGAAATGTTTTTAACTATTATGACATCAGTGGAACAGACATCTGTGTTACTTGATTTTCCTTAAGACTTAGAAAACTTTAGTAATAGTCCATTTCTAAAAACACTCCACGGGCTTTTTGCATGATGTTATTCAAGTGTAGTCTTTTATTCCAAGCTTTCTGGTTTGTGTTAAGATGATTCACAAACTATTAGAGCTGAAAGAGATTTTTAAGTCCTCTTGTCTAATTCATTTTACAGATGAAGAATGTGGATAAAGAGGCTATCTGCTGCTCCAACTTGATCCCAGATACCTAAGCTCCAGACTTGTTCATTTACCACTGTATTATTGTTATATTTACTTTGACTTTGTCATGTGTTTGTGCTAACATTAAATGTCGGTGGGGGGGCTGGATTGCCCCCTGGGAGCCAATCAGGAGGAGGGTGAGTGCCGACGGCTGGAACCCGGGTCCCCCCTCGTCCGGGGACCCCTTCCCTCCCAGCCGGGGAAAGGAGGCAACCACACGCAGCTGATGGCAGCTCAGAATCTCCTTATTATCAAGGCACACAGGTTTTTATATATGGAGGAGGGGAGACAGCCAAGGAATCAATAATCCTTCTAAGGGAGTTGCCAGGGGTTATGCAGATTTTGAGTACAGACAAACAACTAGGTAGCAGCACATTCCAACCCACTCTAACTCTTTGCATACCAAAGCAGGTCCTAGCAGCCCTTCCTGAAGGAACTTATGGAAATAGCAACAAGATCGCCCTAGAGCAGCTGTTGAAATGGGGGTGAAGGCTACACCCCAACAAATGTCAAACCTTTTTTTTTAACCACTTAAAAATGTAATTGCATATTTTTATTATGGTAATCAAACACATAGGATCTACTTGCTTAATACATTTTTAGTGAATAGTACAGAATGATTAACCATAAGCACAATGATGTATACAACAGATTTTTAGAATTTTTTCATCTAGAATGACTGATCCTCTACCCACCGAACAGCAACTTCTCATTTTCCCATCCTACACACCATTATACTTTGTTTCTATGAGTTTGTTTAATGTAGATACGTCCTAGAAGTGGAGTCATGCATTATTTGTCCTTTAGTGACCAACTTGTTTTACTTAGCATAATGTCTTCAAAATTCATTTATGATGTAACATATAATAACCTTTCCTTCTTTTAATGGCTGAATAATATTCTGTTGTATATGTTTACTACATTTTCTTTATTCTTTCATCTGTTGGTAGATGTTTAGGTTGTTTTTACTTCTTGGCTATTGTAAATAATGCTACAATGAATATGAGAATATAAATATCTTTTCTAGATCTTATTTTCAGTTCTTTTGGGTAAGTATTCAGTAGTGGGATTGTAAGATCATGTGGTGATTCTGTTTTTAATCTTTGAAGGGACCTCCATACTGTTTTCCATAATTAGTACTCCTTTTGCATTTTCATCAATAGTACCCAGTTGTTAAAATTACTCCACATACCTGCCAACACTTAATATTTTCTTTCTTTTCTTTCTCTCTCTGTCTCTCTCTTTTAATGGCCTTCTCCAAAGTCCCATTGTGGTTTTGATTTGTATTTCTCTAATAGTGACGATGAGTATCTTTTCATGTATCTATTTGCCATTTGTATGTCTTCTTTGGAGAAAAGCCTATTCAAGTCATTTGTCCAAGGTTATTAGTGGTTTTATCCCCCCTATTGACTTGTAAAAGTTCCATATATTTTGGAGATTAACCTCTTGTTTGCTATTTGGTTTGCAGATATTTTCTGTCATTCTAGAGATTGTGTTTTTAAATCCTGTTGGTTGTTTTCATTTGCTGTGCTTTTTAGTTTGATGTAGGCCTATTGTCTGCTTTGTCCTTTTAGCTTGTGTTTTTGGTATTATTCCCAAGAAATCATTGCCAAGATCAATGTCATGTGTGTCACATAGCTTTTGCCCTGTGTTTCTTCCAGGGTTTTTATAGTTTAAGGTCTTATATTTAAGTATTTGAAACATACAAGTTGATTTTTATGTATGGTGTAAGATAAGAGTTCAGTTGCATTCTTGTGCTTGCAGTTGTCCAATTTTCCCAGCATTGCTGAGAGAATTTTCTTTCCCCATTGCATAGTCTTGGCACTCAGAGATTATATGCTTCCATTTTTTGGGGATCAGTTTTTAGAGATTTGTTCTTTTGACCATGTTGCCCTGTTTCTTTGTGTCCCTTTGTGTTGGGACCATTTCATTTGTAAAAACAACTATCTCTCCCAGTCTTTATGAAGTGACTTTGTGTAGGAGAAGATCATCAGCAGTTAGCCTGGTAAAGATTCTAGGGGACTCTAAAACCTTTGGGGGAGGAATGTGACTTCTCAGGGCTCCTGCATGTAATATTCTAGATGGAGAGGCCTGCAGGTTCTTTTTCAGGCGGTTGTAATCTCTTGCTCACTTTGGTGTTGTAGGTTCTCTGGTTCTGTAGCAGCAAGCTGCTCCACTCTCCCTCATTCTCATTTACCAACCAGTGATCCAGCTGTGCTCACTTACCAGCACGCCAGTTCAGGGTAGGTAGATACTGGTTCCTCAGGAAACCATCCTTAGAGCTACAATGCTAAATGCATGTTTCATTCCTTTCTCTCCCTCCAGAGAGAAACCTCAAGTTATTTGCCTTCTCTTGATTATGCTGAGCTGTGCCAACCATAGCAAACTGCCTCCTACTTTTCTTTGCTCTCAGCAGCCTTCTGGTATCCAAATTATGCCAATTTTGTGAGCATTCCAATGAAGTGAGACAAAAATCAGTCCCTTGGGCAACCTTCTTAAAATCCAGAACATTGAATGCTTACTCCACTCTTTTCTAGCCAGGGGAGAAGTAGTAATCCAGAATGTTCTCTCCAAGAACTGCACTGTACTGACCTGGGGGAGGTGCTACTGTGGGCATAGTTGAATTGTTGTTCTCACCTGTTTCAAAGTGATTGTTCTTAACTTCATGCCCATGTGATGTACTCCAGCTTCTTAACTAGATTCTAGAATTCTCATGAAGGTGTTTTGGTTTGTATATCGTTTTTAAAATCTGTTTTCATGGGGGAATAAGGGTAGGGCTTCCTATTCTCTTTAAACTTTTTTGTTATGAGATACTTGCAGATTTATATCAGTTGTAAGAATTAATACAAAAATATCTTGTGTACACTTTGCCTAGTTTAATTTTGATAGCATCTTGAAAACTAATATAGTACAATATTACAAATAAGATTTTGATGTAGACATGATATAGAGCAGTTCCATCACAGAAGATATCACATGTTGCCCTATTATGCAACCATACCCTCTCTTCTGACTCCTTAACCCCTGGCAGTCATGTTTTCCATGTCTTTAATTTCATCATTTGAAGAATGTTGTAAAAATGGAATCATACAGTTGTATATAACCTTTTGGGACTTTTTCCCACCAGTTAACATAATTCTCTGAAGATTTCATCCACATTATTGACTGTGGAAATATTGTTCTTTTTTTAATTTGTAAGTACTATTCTATTGTATGGAATAGTCTTACCATTCATTCACTGAAGGATATCAGGTTGTTTTCATTTTGGGGATATTGCAAATAAAACTGCTATACTAATACTCATGTACACATTTTTGTGTGAACCTGTTTTAATTTCTGTGTTATAGATGCCTAGGAGTATAATTCTTAGTTTCATGGTAGTTGCTTTTTATGTTTGCTTTTGTAGAAAATGTCACATTTTCCCGGAGTGCCATTTTTTTATGCTTTCTAGCAGTATCTGAGTGATCCAGTTTCTCTAAATCCTCTCTAGGATTTGGCATTTAGTTTAGCCAGGTTTTCTTTGTTGTTTTTTTTTTTTTTTAAGTTTAGCCTTTCTGATAGGTGTGCAGTGATATCTCCTTGTGGTTTTAGTCTTGCGTTTCTCTAATGGCTAATGCAGTTGTTATTCGGTGACATTGAGAATCTTTTCATGTGCTTATTTGCCTACTGTATATTCTCTTTGGTGAAATTTCTATCTTCTGCCCATTTTCATGTGTGGCTTCAGGTTTCTTTGTACATTATTGATACTAATCCTTGAATGGATAAATGGTTTGCAAATATTATCTCCTAGTCTACAGCGTACATTTTTTACTCTTGTTTCTGTGCGGGTCTTTTACACAGGAAAAATATTAATTTTGTTAGGGTCATATTTGTTTTTCTTTTTGTGAACATGCTTTCAATGTCAAGTCTAAGTTCTCTTTCTTTCGCCCTAGATCCCAAAGATTTCTATGTTGTTTTCCCCTAAAAAAATTTATAATTTTACATTTAAATTTGTGGTCCATTTTGAGATAGTTTTTGGATAAAATGTGAGGCTTAGATCAAGATCTGCACCCATAACACTGCCCTTGGTTATCCATCTGTTCCATTTGTTGAAAAGACTGTCTTTCCTCTGCTGGATTGCTTTTGCATTTTTGTGGAAAATCACTTGGATGTACTTTTGTAAATTTAGTTCAGGTTTCTCTATTTTATACCTGTGAATATGTATCTAAGCCTTTGGCAATGCCAGTTTTGATTACTGTAGTGATACAATAAATCTTTAAGTTGCATAAACCAATTACTTACACTTTATTATTTTTACAAAATTATTTTAGGTATTCTACTTTCTCTGCCTTTCCATATAACACATAAAATAATTTTACCTCTATCTACAAAAAATCTTGCTGAGATTTTGATAGGAATTATGCTAAACTTGTATAACAATTTGGGGAGAACTGGCTTCCTCTTACCCACCACCACTTTGTGTGATTTTTCACATTTTTGTGTTTCTTTGAGTGTACCAGAATGTTATGTAGAAAACTGAACATTTGAGGTAAAATGCTGTAACAGTTCTGGTTACTGATTCCTATCTCTCTCCTGGGCTTATTTTTGTTGTTGTTTGTCTATTTGATTGATGACTTGGCTGGGCTATTTTTGAAAAGTCCATTTCTCTTACATTGTGAAGAAAATGTTTGCTTCACAGAGGACACATTTCTGAGTATGTGCATGGTCACCTGGGATGCCATTGTATTTAGTAGGGTTCTTTCACTGTACTGTCCCTGTTCTTTGTTGAGCTTTCTACCTCTGTTAGTATTACATGCAGCTGTCAGGCTCCACTAATTGCTGGCTGCTGTGTTGTTTTGTGAGACTTAAATTGTTGCTGGTCTGATCCAGTTAAATTTGGGCCCCTTTGAGGGATAGTTTTTGAGGTCAGTCCTTGAAGTTTGTTCTGACCCCCAAGAGGACTCTTAGCTCTTTCTGTTTCTGACCAACTTGGTTTATAGTATAGTTTGTTGCTTTAATTAAACTACTGTACTCATGAATTGCTTACCCACAAAATCTCTATTATATTTTCCAGAGTGACCTTAGGCTTGAACTTTCCCATACTCCATATCAAATAAAGTAATTTTCTTTTGGAGAGCTCTGGAACTCTCTGTTCTTATTGACTGCCTCTCCCCTTTTACAAGTTCTGATCCCAAAAGTGGAAATTTAGGACAGTGCCCCACTTCTTGGGGTGGTGTCCTGGTCTGTGATCAAGGTACCAGATGGGGGAAGTAGTCTCTGATATTCTTGACTTCTCTTTTCAATGTGGAACCTCCCTCCTACGAAGAAATTGAGAGGATATCAGTACTCAAGTATTCTCAGCTTTCTGTTCCTATGTAGAGCCTTTATTGTATGGGTGACAGCTAAGTGAACAAGAAGGGATCCTCCAACTTCTTGGCTTCATACACCAGGAATTTAGCTTCTGCATCTTGGAGCTGGAAGAAAATAAGAAATTCCTGCCGTGTACCCAATCTGGTGAAATTCCATATTCCTTGATGGGAGACTGAGGAGAAAAGAGAGCCCCATCTTCTTAACCATATGGGGGTTGTTGCTGAAATTCCATAGACTTTCACTGTTCTTACCAAGATTGATTTGATTTTCTTGAATAAAGGTACGGTGACATCAGATATAACATGTGGAGTTAGGCTAAACTTTCTAAGTTAAGGTCAGAGTTCTCCATAAGACTGCTTTTACTGTGATACCAGATGCAAACTTAGGGATTCCTAGGGCCACCCTCATTTCTGACCAAATATTAGAAATTTGTGAGTTCCTTCTACTCCATCAGGTTTGATTACTTCCTAGACTGATGCAAAAAAACTTGGGAAAGTGCTTTACTTACAATTATGTGTTTGTTATAGCAAAGAGAATACAAATCAGGAAGAGACATATTGGGTCAAATATGGGAGGATATCAAATATGAGTTTTCTAGTGTTATCTTCTTATGGAGATAGAACACAACACTGTCTTGGGTACATTGATATATAACAATATGTAGAGAGTAATGCTAACTAGGGAAACTCACTTGAGCCCAAAGTTCTCTAGAGTCTTTATTGGGGTTTGATTACGTTGGCATGGTTGGTTATATCTTTGGCCATGAAACTGATATGAATCTTACACTCTTGGAGGTCAGGCTGACATCTGGCTCAAAGCCCCAGCTTTTTACTCATGCTGGGTCTTTCTGAAATGACCATCCGCCATCTTATTCTTTTCATTAGTATAACCATATCCAGGGATCCACTATGAGTTAACTTTTTAACATAAACTCTTGTGTGGTCCATGTGGTCCACCAGGAATATCAAAGATACTCCTATCACTCAGGAAATTTCAAGGATTAAGAAACTACCTCTCAGAAACCAAAGACAAAGACCAAATTATGACACAGGGAAATATTTCCTCATTGGCTGAACTCCCTTAGGACATTTCCAGAAATTTTTATATTTTTGAAAAATCCATTTTTTTTTTAAGAGAGAGGGACAGTGAGAGAAAGAGAAAGACTGAATCAATTTCATTTAGTTTTTTATCTGGTTTTCCTTGCTCCAACACTCAGCTATGTACATGGTGCTGGAGTTTGAACCCAGATCCTGGAGCATACCAAACAAGTGCTGTAACCACCAAGCCACTGCTCCAGCCCCCCAAAATCCATTTTTACCAGTTATGGTTGTAGGGAAGCAGGTCTATGGATCATCTCATATTATTGTTTGGAAGTAGAACTTCCTGCTTTCTTTCAATTAATGTTTGCATGATATAACAATTTCCCCATCTTTTTATTTTCAACTTGCCAATGTCATTTGACATGAGTTTGTTGTGGACAACTTGTAGTTGGGTCATATTTTATTTTTATTTTTTATTAAGGAATTGAGTTATTGTATAAGCATTAATGTATATAAAGTAACAATATGACATGCATGTATTCTTAAACCAGAATTACCTCCTAGATCCCTTCCTTTTAAAACCTACCTCTCTCTCCTCTCCTCCACCAGCCCCTTCCCCCTTCCCTCACTATATATCAATGATTGCCCTAGATTATGTGTTGCTACACCTTTGCTGGGTCTAATACGTGAGATTAACTATCTTTCACACAGGTCTTGGTTTAGCTCCAGCCTCCACAAATGAGTGAAAACATTTGACCCTCGACTCTTTGGGTTTGACTAACTTTGCCCAGCATGATTTGTTTCATCGCCATCCATTTACCTTCAAAGGCTACAATATCATTGTTTTTAATTACTGAGTAAAATTCCATGGTATATTTTTGGTAGACATATTTTTAAATCCACACTTCCAACTTCCTTTTGATTGGCATTTTTAGATCATTTACATTTAATTAAATTATTGACCTGTTGGGTCTTAAGTATGTCATTTTATACTTTTTCCCATTTGTTCCCACCTCTTTTTTTTCTTCTTGTGGGTTACTTGACCTTGTTTAAAACTCCATGTACATTACTAGAGCATTTTTTAATGTGTCTTCTTATATAGTCTTCTTAGTGGTTGCCAGAGGTATTATCTAATAGTGTCATCTTATCCTCAGGAGATTCATTCCAAGAAAAAAAAACATGGATAAAATATAAATGTGTATTTGTATATAGATATATATATATAATTTTTTTCTATATACCCTGAAACCTTACCACATGGTACCAGAATTAATCTATTCCTCATGTTTTATGTCATGGTGCTTCCTTTTCATCATCACTGTTGCACTTTGGGGCCATTATTAAGTAAAATAAGGATTATTTGAATACAAGTGATATCAGGACAGTCTAATAACGAAGAAGAGTACAAACTGATTAAAGGATGGGTTTCATATGTGGCATGGATACACACTGGATGAAGGATTCATGTCCTAAGTGGAAAAGAGCAGGATGGTGTAAGATTTCATTACACTATTCAGAACAGCACTTTTTATTTAATTTCTAAAATTTTCCTTTTAGTATTTTCAGAGCACTGTTGAGCATAGATAACTGAAACCCTGGAAAGCAAACCTTGTATAAGGTTTTTTTTTTTTATGTGTCTCTTTCCTTCCCTCCATTATAATATAATTAATTATCTTAAGTATTTTTCCTGCATACATTTAGAATAACATCAGACCTACTACAATTATGCTTTTTCTGAAAAATATAATTCAGAAAAACTTAAGAGGAGAAAGTCCATTGTATTTTCCCTGTGTTTCTTGCTTACCATGCTTTTTTCTTCCTGATGGTCCATGAATCTTTTTTTTCATTTCTTTTCTGCTTAGAGGACTTGATTTTGCCCTTCTCTCTTTTTATTTATTTTTTTTAAAGAGAGGGACAGTGAGAGAGAGAGAGAGAGAGAGAGGGGATCCATTTTATTTAGTTTTTCATGTGACTTTTGTTGCTCTGAGACTTTGTTGTGTACGTGGTGCTGAGGTTCAGACCCGTGTCCTCATGCATGCCAGGCAGCCACCATAACTGCGGAGCCCACCACTCTAGCCCTTAGCTATACTTTTAACATGTATTTGATAGAAAATTTTCTTACTTTCCTTCATCTGAGAGTGTTTTGGTTTCACCTTCCTTCCTGAAATATATTTTTGCCGGATATAGGATTGTGGATTGACTTTTTTTTTTTTAAAGCACTTGATAAACACTGTGTTCCTCCCTTTTGGTCTGTGTGGTTTGTGATGAGAAATCTGTCGTTTGAATTGTCTTTCCCCTAAGATTAGGTTTTGTTTTTCTCTGACCACTTTCAAGATTCTTTGTCTTTAGTTTTTGGAAGTTGAATTTTAGTGTTTCCTGGCATGGATTTCTTTGTGTCTATCCTGATTGGGATTTCTTTAGCATCTTGAATGTTTATGTCTCCTGCCAGTTTGGGGAGTTTTCACCTATTATGTCTTTTGAGTACTTTTTCAGCCCTGCTTTCTTTCTCTTTTCAATAGCATGATGTTCAGTTTTTTGCTGTACTTTCAACTGGTTCTCGAGGCTCTCTTTCCTTTTTTCTGTTGTTTATATTTTCTTTCTTTCCTTTCCAGTCTATTTTCTGTCTGTTCTTCTAATTGGATGATTTCTACCTTGGTTCACTGATTCTTTCATCTACTGTGCTTCCTATCTGTTGTGCTTTTTATTTTTGGTTGTGTATTTTAGTTCTAAAATTTCCATTTGGTTCTTTTTATCTTCTGATTTTTTATTCAGACCACCTGTTGCTGAGACTTTCTGTTTTCAGTTGTTTCTTGCATATTTGTACTTGTTCACTGAAGCATTTTTATCATAGTTGTTCAAAAAAATTTTTTTAGGGTATTGTAATATCTCTGACATCTCACTGTTGGCATTTTTTTTATTTTATTTTTTTTCTTTTTGAGCAACCTTACAAGATTTTAACAAAATAATATAAAATGTGTATAAAATGTGCATATATTCTGGATATTGCAGTTATCCCCAGGAGTGCCCCCTCCAATTACCCTCCCTTATCCCTCCCTTCCCCTTCCCATTATAACTCTAAAAAAATATTAGATTGTAAAGCATTACATCTTATCTGGATTTAACTCATGCTACTAGACCAACTTTCTCATTGTTCAGGGTCTAGTCCCCACCTCCACAGATGAGTGGAGACAATCGACCATTAGATCTCTGGGTTAAGCTGGTTTTACTCATCATGATCCATAACCATCCATTTACCCTCGAAGGCTGCAATATCATTGTTTCTAATTGCCGTGTAATATTCCATGGTATAAATGTACCACAGTTTTTGGATCCATTCTTCCAGTGAGGGACACCGGGGTTGTTTCCATAGTCTAGCAATAGTAAATTGTGCTGCTATGAACATCGATATTGCTGTGTCACTGTAATGTGCTGATTCTAAGTCCCCTGGAAAGATACCCAGGAGTGGAATAGCAGGGTCGTATGGTGGGCTCATCCCTAGTTTTTTGAGGATTCTCCACACTGCTTTCCAGAGGGGCTGTACCAGTCTGCAGCTCCACCAACAGTGTGTTA